>JAKCPI010008513.1:0-122247 GCA_023213315.1 Euborellia annulipes | reverse complement strand
AATAGATTTTAGATTCAAGTATATAAAGACGATTAAGTAGATTAAATGTTTTTAATACTTCTTTACTAGTATACAGTGAAGACACTACGGGGAGGCTAGGGGATAGATATTCAAGTAATTTGCCCCTCAATCCCTTGCACAATATTTAATTATTAATTGACAAGGGATGAAGAATTGAGAGATTTATTAGATGGAATAAGAATTTTTTTTTTAATTATGTTTTATCATACAATGGGATTCTCCAAATTTAATGAAAAATAATTTTATATAATTTATTTGATTAAATGGCTAATTTTAAAAACGCAACCCCACAGTTAAAACTACCCTTGTTACTTGGCATAACCGAAAAATTAGAAATTTTTTTTTTTTTTTTAGATTAAAGAAAAAGTAATTATTTTATAGTTAAAAAAATTATTTTTTAATAATATATTATCTGAATTAATCGAAGTAAAAATTATAATTTTATTATGTTAAAAAATCATGCAAAGCAAAGGAAAATTCCCGATAAACCCACACCACAAAAAAAAAGTTATAACAGGAAAACATCCTATTCATTTCGATCGATCAAAATTAAATTAAAAAAAAAAATTTGAATTTTTTTTTCCCTCAAACAAACATTATATAAAGTACAAGTGGAAAAGCACGCCCAAGGAACCCCCCTTTGCTTCGCCTTCGGCGCAAATTTTAAAATTTCCGCTTTGACTCAACTTCCTTTTATTCTGGCCAATAAGCGCCTTGATTTATCACGCTGATAAATGCAGAGACTTAAACAAATTAAAAAAATAAAAATCGCACTTATTACTATATTATTATACTACTGACGAGAGATAAAAGTTTAAGAAAGCAACCCTCCTATTCATTTCTACAGGCCTAATATAGAAAACAGATAATGTTTTTAAGTATAATTAAAAATTTTTTTTTTGGGAGTTTTACTGTTGGAAGCCGAATCAAAAAAGAGAGAGGTGGCGATTTTTATAAATTTAAATGATATAAAATGAGGGGGTTGTAATACTAGAGATATTAAAATAGAGAGAATCCCAGGAAAATGAAAATATTATTTGTGATATTAAATTATAAATATTGTCAGAACTCACCTAAGTGCGCTGAGATAGGGATGATTGAGCGAGATGGACGATGATGAAGGGAGAAGACGACCTCTAGCAATAGACAGCTCCTGTAAAAAATAAAAATTATTTTTTCTTATTAAATATGATTCGAGCGTTTGTGTGGAGAGTTTAAAAAAATAATGAATGATAATAATATTTTAATTAGAATGGAAAACGTACACACGTTACCACCCTCTGCTAACATTAGTAAAAATAATAATATACTTTTAAAACGAAAAGTTAATCACAGTTATTATTTATAATTTATCATTGACGAGAGATAAAAGTTTAAGAATTTATATTTTCAATTATTAGCTAAATTCTCTGCAATAGGGGTGGAGGGTGAGGAGGGAGAGAAAGTAGACAAATCAATTTCCTTAAATGCAAATATTTTACAAAATATATATAGGCTAATTTTGTATTAGTGTTTTAAATTTCATTTTTAAAAGAAAATAGTATTTTATTTTTCAGAAGGGGTGATTTACAGCCCTTCTGATAAAATCACCCTTCCCCTTGGTTACACGAATTCGTTATATCTAAAAAATTGGATAATTTTATATACCCTAAGTAATATATTTTAAGACAGAAAAAAAAAGAAAATAGAAATTTAATTCTTTATCAAAATGAGATATAAAAATATTCATTACCTTAATAAAATGATGACCAGACGGGGAGTAAATGAGTTTGGGGGATGAACGTCTTATTTGCATAAATAACAACACAATATAAAATAGACTAAACACAGGAGAGAGAGAGAGAGAGAGACACCGAGAGAGGAGCCGAATGAATCATGACTCGACTCAAACAAGTAAAGCCAGGCAGATAGGCAACAAGCAAGCAGGCAGGCATCGATCGATAAAGAAATAGCATTGCTCTCTGTGCACCCAAAAATAAAAATTGATCCTCAGTAGACTGATAAAATAAATTCTCTATTTATAAAAATTCCAATCACTTGCAAACTAACGGGGTTTTATTCCGTTGGAAATAAATTCGAAATTAAATAACTATTAAAAGACTCTTCATTTATCCACCCTTAAAACTTACCCTCTATTAAAATATAATACTTCCAAGTGTTATATTTTGTATTTATTTATTTATTAGTGATATATTCGAAGTGAAATAATTTTTAAAAGATTTAATTAATCCATCCTTAAAACTCACCACCAATTAGGGGTTGGGAGCAGGAAATTTTAAACCTTCAGAAAACCATACCTATAGCTAAGAACCACCCAAATGTACACCCCTCCCTTATCACCCTCTGGTTTCATCATTAAAAAAAAGGATAATTTTATAAATATATGTTAAGAAAGAAAATACAAAAATAAAATGTTAACCCTTTATGAAAATGAAATATGTAAATTATAAATACCTTTTAATTGGAGTGAGATGAGGGGTGAGTGTCCTTTTATTCTCACTAATAGAATCGCAATGGAAGAGAAGATTTTTGCACAGAGATGGCTCCTTCCTCGAGATGAATTCAACTAAAAGACTATGTACGAATGTGCTGTTTATTTTATAATAATGATGAATAACGTAATGATGACGAACTTGGATGTTTTCTGTTTCTGAAACAAAGAAATGATTAGCTATTAATTTTTATCCTATTCAATCATTTAATATTCAATAAAGATTATTTTATTAAATCATTGTTTTATTTATCCCTTTATCCTTTCACAAATATTCTTTTTAATTCTAATCCTCATATTGGAATATTTATATTTGCAGTATAATTATTTGACCCATCTTATGAGAGTGTTAATTGGGCTAGTGGTATTATAAATTTAAAAAAATATAGAGTAAAATTTTATGTAATAGAAATCATATAATTAATTTAATTTTAATAATAGATAAAAATCTGGTGTTGCTGCTCGCACAGTACACAACTTTCTCTTACCTTTGATAAGAGTAAGTTGTGAACTGTGCTTGTTACCCCAGATTTTTTGTGTATATATATGGGGCATTCCAAGCCAACTCGACCACTTTTGAACCCGACCATTTTTGATTTGGCTGAAACTTTGTCATCTTTTTGTACCCTATTGAAAACGTGTTTGAGAATTTTTTCAGATTTTACGACCCAGCCAAAAAAAAAGTTATAGCATTTTCAAAAAACATCGATTTTTTTTTTTAAATAACCGTAAAACTGTAAAAATTAACTTATGGGGACGTTTTTTTTTTTTGAAATTTTTGTCTTTAAATGTACTTTTCAGAAAAAATATGAAAAAATTTTACAGATTCATCTTGAACGTCCGACCGAAACAATATTTTCAGCCGAAACACAAACCGAAACCGAATATTCGGCCTCAACCTTAGTTTCGGCCGAAACCGTAACAGAAACCGAAACTTTATTTCCTATAAAAAAATTTATATTTTTTTTTTTGAAATTTTTTCCCCTCCGTGAAAATCATTTTACCTTTTTTTTAGGGAGACAAAAATTTTTTCTCCTTCAAGTGCAAATCATTTGACCTTTTTTTTAAGACTCAAGTTTCGGCTACTTTTTTCATTAAAATGTAGCCTATATAAAGACGTATTGCTTATATAAGCTTATATCAAGAAAAATATTTTGTTGCTGCCTTCAGTAAGGGGTAGTTCACCCTATCTATATATTTTGTAAAAATAAATGACATTTTTGTAACCAGTGACCTTTAAAATGTATATAAAGACATATTGCTTGTAATTATCAAAAAAAAAAAAATATTTGTTTGCTCCCTTCAGTAAGGGGTAGTTCACCCCAGGTATGTTTTTTGAATTTCTTTTTTTATTTTTTGACATAAGCTTTATTTCATATTTCACACATCATAATTTTTTTTTTCAACTTTGTCAAGGGGTAATTTCAACCCCTTTCGGTAAAAAATGAAAATATTGAAGGGTATAGAAGAACATATGATTCTGTATGTATAGTTTTAATTTTGTAAAAATCCGCCCAAAAAAAGATAATTATGGCCGCTTTTTTTCGATTTCAGCCCACTATGCGTCGCGGGTTCGGACCCAGGCAGTCCGATGATTTTATTTAAGCCATTTGGATACCAGATGGCTTAAATAGAAATATATTATATATTAATTACAACGGTTATCGTCTAAAGTCTTAAATGGTCTGAGTTGCCGAAAAGACTGTGTGAATGTGAGTGTGAATGAAAAAAAAGTGTGAATGTTTACAAAAAAAAAATGCTAGAAATCGTTACACACACACAGACACACACACACACAGAGACCAATTTGCGGGACCCACTTTTTTTGGACTCAGGGGACCTCAAAACATGTATATCCATCAAAATCTCGACATCGAATTTTTGACATGATCGCAATACTTTCTCTCTATATATATTTCATATATAGGGTAAGAGAAAGTAAAAAATAGTTTTTTTTTTAGATTTATTTCTAATTTGAAAGATATAATAATTTTTTTTGTCCAAATTTCTTAAGGGTATGTTTCTTTTTGATAATTTGTAAAAATGATTGAACAATATTTGAATCGTTTATTTCAGAAAGCACCTAAGTGCGTTTTTTCAACTTTCGGAAAACTAAAAAAACTGTTTTGCAGCTTAAGTATGGGTCTAGTCTACTTCAAATATTTTTTATTAAATCATAAACATGCTATTGGGATAATCTATTTAAAAAATTATTTTTTTTCTTTTAAGTTTTTGAGTAATTAATTTTTGAAAAAATTGCACTTAGGTGGTTTCTGAAATAAACGAGTGATTTTTTAAAAATTATTATTGAAATTAAGTCAAACCATTAATTTTTACCTGTTTTGGTATCAAAGGTAAGTAATAGACACACTTAAGTATAAAAAGAGTGTTTTTTACTATGCCTAAATCGAAAAATACAAGTAGACTACAGTATGTCTATATACACAGCGTATATTCAGAGTCGTACTGCAGTCCTTTGAGCCCAACATTCCGAATAATGTTCCGTTTGTATTTTCTTCGTGCACAACACCACGCCTACGCTTGGGAATAGGTTCATCATCTGAACTATCCGACATGGCTTAAGAACTATATAATGTAATAATAAACAACAAAATAACACCTAATTTTCATCGAAAACTCACGAAAACTAACTACTCAGTGTTAGGTAACGTTTGAATCAAACCAGCGAGTCACAAAACACGTGATGTCTACAGGGCACGAGTGAAATTTACTGCAGAAAGAACCTAAGCGATGGCTGCGAGTCACAAAACACGTGATTTCTACAAAGCATGAGTGAAATTTACCGCGAAAGAACCTAAGCGACGGCGCTGGGTTCTTTCTGAAAAAACGGATTATTTTCAAGGCTGCCAAATAGCATTGCTGATGAGGAACATTGGTTATTTCGGCACTAAAAGATGTATTTACCTTTAAATTGTACATTAACACCAAAAACACATTTTTGAAATTTTGTCCCTTAGGTGCTTTCTGAAATAAACGATTCATTTGTTGATTATTGTTTTTATTTTAACATATCTTTCTATTTGAAAAAAATCTAGTGATTTTTATGGAAAATTTTATAGAAAAGAATAGATGAGTAAGTAATTTGCCCCCTGCATCCCTCGCCCAATATTTAATTATTAAGTGACAAGGGATGAAGAATTGAGAACTTTATTAGAATGATTAAGAATTTTTTTTTAATTCGGTTTTATCATACAATGGAATTCTCCAAATTAAATGAAAAATAATATTATATAATTTATTTGATTAAATGGCTAATTTTAAAACACAACCCCACAGTTAAAACTACCCTTGTTACTTCATTACATAACCGAACAAATAGAAATTTTTTTTTTTAGATTAGAGAAAAAGTAATTATTTTATATCAATAGTTAAAAAATTTATTTTTTCCCATACTTATAAATTTTACATCTTGAATTCTAATATATCGGCGGAAACTAAATATATGTTTACACGAAAAATCTGGTGTGACAAGCACAGAACACAACTTTCGATTAAGGTAAAAGAAAGTTGTGTGCTGTCCGACCAGTCACCACACCAGATGTTTTTTTTATAATAAGAATCAGTACAAATTTAGAATATTTGATATTAGGATGGAAAAAAAATAAACGAAAATTTTGTTTGATCAATTTATACAGTAAATGAAATTTTATTAATAACTTTTTCCAGTTTTCAATTTGAAATAATAAATTCCATTTATCAAACAAGTTATTTTCATAATATATATTTACCATTTTAGGAAAAACAAATATTCCTCACTTTAGTAGACTAGAGAAAAACAAAGAATAAATATATCTATTTCGAATTTAAATATATGCATCGCCTCTATTACCATCTATCGAGTCTTATTGAGAATAGATTTTTACTCATATAAATTTCCATATGTGTCCCATACACGGAGCGTGCCATATTTTGTCTGTCGAATTTCGCTTACATAAAAATTACTTATTTGTCACTGAGAGAAAAACGAGGGAAGCATCGCAAGGAAATTTAATTTTATAAACACTAGCTGCGAAACCCGGTTCACCCTTCCTGAATCAATAAAAATCTATATTAAAAAAAAAAAAAAATTAAAATTAGCTAGCCATTGGGGAAGTAAAACTAAATTTATTTCAATCTGTCTAAATTATTATGCAAACTTATAAGTATTCACCCTTTTTCCCCCAAACCCAATTATAAAACCCCCCCAACAAATAAATACAGGGTGGTGTCAAAATGGAAAAAATTTTTTAAGGAAAAACCCCGGGTTTTTTTTTTCTCCAAAACCTTATAAGTATTCATCTTCAAAATATTTTTAATTTAATAGTCTGTCCGCTCAATGAATTTCAAAGATCTTTTTTTTTTTTGAAAATCACAAAATTAACATTCCTAGTTATAAGAAAGACGAAAAGCTTGCGTATATTTTTTTCTAACGTCATATTTTACTCTTGAAATTGTACGAAGCACACTGTAGTGGGCTACTTCATAAGAGAGATAGGAAAAATGGTTTCCTTGGTAACAAAATATAAATATTTTCCCATATTTGGACCATGTTATGCATAAAGGAACCAAGCGCTATTAACCTAAATTTGAGATAGGGGGCAATTCATTTGCACACTTGTAAACAAAACCAATGGCAATGGCTCTTTTTCTTGTTTTATACAAAAAAGTGAACAGAGTAATAATAATGTAGCGATTTTTTTTTTTAACACTCACACTTTTTTCTCCCTCACACTCACACAAACTTTCACACAGTCTTTTCGGCAACTCAGGCCATTTAAGACTTTTAACGATATCCGTTATTGGTTAATATACATATTTGGGGTCCAGGCATTCTTATTTAAGCCATCTGGTATCCAAATGGCTTAAATAAAATCATAGGACTGCCTGGGGTTCAAACCCGCGACTTTTGGTATACGAGGTTAGCACGCTAACCCCTACACTAAGCCCCGAGGGCAATGTTGTGATTTAAATAAAGAGGTAGATCATCTTTTTCCCTACAAGTATTATCTCAATTTCTATCATAATGGCGCTTGGTTCCTTTATGCATAACATGGTCCACATCATGAATTCTAATATATCGGCGGAAACTAAGTATATATCGTTACATGTGAAAATAACAAAACACAACTTTTAATTACCGAAGGTAACAGAAAGTTGTGTGCTGTGCGACCAGTCACACCAGTTTTTCACTTTTTATATAGGTCTATTACTTAAATTATTTAAAAGATCTTATGAATTTGGTTAAAATGTAAAACCCCTTTTCCTTTCTTTGGGTTATTTTATTCAAAGTAGATATATGATAAGAAGATGTCATATTTGACAGGTGAGAAATGTCAAAAGCCAAGCGTAAGAGAGGAAAGGATTTTTGCTCTATTATAGTAATAATATTCCATATTTTTTTCTTTATAAATTTATAAAACATTTTCTCCATTATGCATAGAATGATTTGATAAATATTATTTCATTAAAAAAAAATCATTTAAATTATGATTATTTTCTGTATGGCGTACTTGTTTAATGGATGATATAAAGATGACAATGTGACAAATTCTTTTTTTCTTTTTTTTGTAGTAGGAGGAAGCAGCTGTCAAACAGATTTTTTAATGTTTATCCTTTCTCTCTTTCCTTTGTATTAAAAACTTGAATAATCACGTTTGAATTTTAAATGTAATTGAGCGTGCCCCGTGTTATTCGTTCCGAATTTTTAACAATAAATCAACCGCAGAAATGCAGCATGCAAAGTGCAATTTTATTCCTTTCGGGGATCCACCCATCCTGGATCCTAGATATCATCGTCTCTTCTCTCCTCTTATCGCAAGGTGTCTGGATTCTGGCCAGAGTTCCAGGGCAATGTAGCTTGGAAAATCGGTGAGCTACGGCCCTTCGGCTAAGGAACATCCCTTTGGCACCCACAGGCCTTCTCTGTTTGCGATTACACACCCTTTAATTCAATCTCCAATTGAATAAAGAAACCGTTTACTTGGAACAAAATGATGGAACCTCAAACCCTCACTTTGCTTTTCTATTTTAGATTTTCTTTCCGGCCGGAACACAAAAGATATAACATTCTATAATTTATTCACGGCCGCCTTTTAAAAAACGATGGAGAAAGAGGGAAGTGGGGGGAGGGGGAAGACGGGATGGGACGATCTGTGGGACACAATAAACGCATATAGAGGAAATAAATATGCGCGTCAGGCCTCAACTTATTCATAAAATATATGACTCTAAGAAAATATACAAAACCCTAAAATACTTGCCAAATATTATGTTTTAGTATTTAATTAGGTAATAATGTGTAATATTTATTAATATTTGAATTTTTTTTTTGGCTCTGGCATTTTAGGCCATAAAGACTTTTAACGATTTTTTTAATTTGGCTATTTACGGATATTATATACCGATGGCTACAGGGAAACCTTCCACACGTTGGTTGCCCGGGACCACCCACCCGATGTTTCGCCGTTCTTGGCAGTGCTTGACTGTTCAATAGCTGTTTCTCTAAACCGTTCCCAGGCCCCTTGCCAAGGGCGGATACAAGGGGAGGGGTAAAGGGGATAATTACCCCCCCCCGAGATTTAAAAAAAAAATACTTTTTTTCGAAACAAAATTTATTTTAAACCGAATGATAATGATGATGATGATGAAAATTTCTTTTGAATGTAAAATTTTAAAAATTAATACTTAAAAATTTGATTTGTATTTATATTCTGGCAAACAAGTACAGAATGCGCCTTTAAATTACCGAAATTAAGAAAAAAATGTGTGCTGTGCGACCAGTCACACCAGATTACCCCCCCCCCCCCGAGAAACACCTCTGGATCCGCTCTTGCCCCTTGGCTAATTAAATAGAAATAAATTTTAATCGCGAAACTTCTGATCTCCCCTACAAAAGAGGCGAGATCTCTACCATTGTACCACGACCACTAGATTTCTCTGCCTTCAGTCATTAGCGTCAGACATGACACGTTCTGGTTACTCTGAGATTTAGTGAGAAAATACAAATTTTTTTTCAGGGGGGGATTTAAAAAAAGTGGAATATTTTTGCCAGCGGGGATTTGAACTCGGGAATATTTTATATAAGTTCTTTTAGCTATTATTTTATTAAATTTTTATAATTATGTAAATTAACCTTCTCTTAGATTTTCTTTACATTTAAAATTTGCAATTTCTTAATATTTCCATACAAATTTAACGCCTTCAAAAAAAAAAAAAAAAAAAAAAAAAAGCAGTTCCTTCCCTATTTTGAATAAAGATAGTCTATAGAAAAAAATTCGATTTGTATGTTGCCGAGTCAATGGAAATGTCTCCCAGAGGAGACTCTAGTGTTGGCGAAAAGATGCCACCCCCTGGGAAAAAAAGAGCGGGGGTTCAATGCGAGTATGATGACGAAAGAGTCGCGGTCCCAGGAGAACATTTTCGTGGTAGTGGGTGGAATTGAGCCAGCCGGGCCCGTAATATATCGGAAGGTTTATTTTTCTGTTCAGATGGGGTGGGGGCTGGCACTCTTTTGTATATATATATATATATGGGGTGGATGCTAAACAGACCCGGGCTATTGCCTGGCCTTATTGAAGACGTGCCGGGAA
Source organism: Euborellia annulipes (assembly GCA_023213315.1). NCBI lineage: Eukaryota > Metazoa > Arthropoda > Insecta > Dermaptera > Anisolabididae > Euborellia > Euborellia annulipes. The sequence continues at coordinate 112,146 of JAKCPI010008513.1, read as the reverse complement.
TCCCCACATAACTACTCCTGCTGCTGTTACCTTTTACACCCATACACCCTTCGGAAACTAACCACGTCGCCTCGACGCCATATTAATTACACTTAACTAGCAAGGGAGGTGGGGCTGGCGATGAAAGTTATTAGCCTACTTCCCTATTTCATATACGGGCAACGTTTAGAGGTCGGGAGTTGTTACTTTGTGCAACGAGCTCCCCGATTTTGACGCTACTTGGATTGAATTTAATGATAATACTATAATTTTATTAGTGAAGAAATTTGCATAAGGGTTAAACATTGAAAAAATCTGTGTGACTGCGCACAGCACACAACTTTCTCTTACCTTCGGTAATCAAAAGTTGTGTTCTGTGCTTGTCACACCAGATTTTTTGTGTCGACATATATTTAGTTCCCGACAGTACGGAACATTTGAATTCAGATGTAAAATTTATAAGTGTGGGAAAATATTTATATTTTGTTACCATGGCAACCATTTTTCCTATCTTTCCTATGAAGCACAAGAGTAAAGTGGTCTTTAGAAGATTTCAATTGCAAAATGAGAATATACATTTTAAAGAGCATCTAAAAATAATTGATTTTTGAATTTTAAAAAAATCGTTGGAGCAAATTTTGAGAAAATCGAAAAAAACTGAAAAAGTACATCAGTAAAGTACTAGTACTCTTTGGCCGATTTTGATTAAAGCTTATTTTTCCGGTCCCGGAGATGTTTAACTTAAATATAAAATTTCAACCTCGTAGCTCAATTCCTTCATGCTTAAAATTGAACACACACACACCCACCCACCCACCCACCCACCCACCCACCCACAGACAGACCATGTCGCGAAAACCACTTTTTTGGATTCAGGGGACCTCAAAACGTGAAGATCCATCAAAATCTCGACATCGAATTTTTGACATGAAACCAATACTTTCTCTCTATATATATATTACATATATACATAGGTAAGAGAAAGTAAAAAGTTATTTTTTTAATATATATTAATTAATACTTAAAGAATTAAATTATACTTATTTTTTTATCAACCACCGTGAAAAATTTCATTTTGAATAATATTGATGATTCGAAAAAATGTATTTAAATTAATTAGTAATCAGTAAATAAATTTTATCAGGACTGGAAGCAATCCAGTGACTCAAAATTTCAAGCTTTATCTCAAAGAGTCTCTTCGACCATTTTTTGCATAAATTCTTCTATATTTTTTGTGTTGAAATTTGACTGGTGTTACTGATCGCATAGTACACAACTTTCTCTTACCTTCTATAATTGAAAGTGTTTCCCATACCAGATTTTTTTTTTGTCTAGACATATATTTAATATCCTGCAATGCATTATTTAATAATTCAAGATATAAAATTTAGAAAAATATATTGAATGGTATGGCCCTTCAAGAGGGTACATAACTTAATATAAAATTTCAATCTCGTAATTTATTTCCTTCTTGCTTTCACAGATAGACCATTTTGCAGGACCCACTTTTTGAACTCAGGACAGAGGTGTCATTTGGGGGGGGGGGGGGCATCCAAGGGCTCGGATCTTTTTACTTTCTCTTACCTATGTATATATGTAATATATATATAGAGAGAAAGTATTGGATTCATGTCAAAAATTCGATGTCGAGATTTTGATGGATCTTTACGTTTTGAGGTCCCCTGAATCCAAAAAAGTGATTTTCGCGACATGGTCTGTCTGTCTGTTTGTCTGTGTGTCTGTGTGTGTTCAATTTTAAGCATGAAGGAATTGAGCTAGGAAGTTGAAATTTTATATTTAAGTTAGGCAGCCCCGGGACCAGAAAATAAGCTTTTAATCAAAATCGGCCAAAGGGTACTAGTACTTTACTGATGTACTTTTTCAGTTTTTTTCAATTTTCTCAAAATTCGCTCTAACGATTTTGATAAAATTCAAAAATCAATTATTTTTTAGATGCTCTTTCAAATGTATATTCTAGTTTTGCCCTCAAAATTGTTTGAAGCACACTTTACTCTTGTGCTTCATAGGAAAGATAGGAGAAATGGTTGCCATGGTAACAAAATATAAATATTTTCCCATACTTATAAATTTTACATCTTGAATTTTAATATATCGGCGGAAACTAAATACATGTCGACACGAAAAATCTGGTGTGACAAGCACAGAACACAACTTTCGATTACCGAAGGTAAGAGAAAGTTGTGTGCTGTGCGACAGTCACACCAGATTTTTTAAATTTTATATTTTTCTAAAAAAATATTTCAAAATATAAATAAACAAAATTAAACAATTAATTAAATTAAATTTCTTTTGGCCAAATTTGGGTACCTATTTGTAAGTAAATTTTAAGAAAAAAAAGTTTTCCCCTCTCCAAGAAAAAATTTTGCCTCTCCCCCAAGAAAAAGTTGAAATGACGTCACTGACTCAGGGGACCTCAAAACGTATATTTTCTTCTATCAAAATATCGACATCGATTTTTGACATAAATGCAATACATTAACAGATATCTATTATGATGTAGGTAAGAAAAAGTAAATTTGAAAATTGTTTAATTTTTACTTTTTCTATTTGAAATATATAGAGAAAGTACATGTATTATGTATACAAAGTATTATGATCATGTCAAAAATTCGATGTCGTGATTTTGACGGATATACATGTTTTGAGGTTCCCTGAGTCCAAAAAAGTGGGTCCCGCAAATTGGTCTGTATGTGTGGATTTTTAACGATGAATAAAATGAGCTACGAGGTTGAAATTATCTATTTAAGTTAAGCACCCCCCGAACTTGTAAAAATAAGCTTTTAAACAAAATCGGCCAAAAAGTACTAGTACTTTTACTGATGTACTTTTCAGTTTTTTTTTTTTTTTCGATTTTCTCAAAATTCGCTCCAATGATTTTGTTTAAAATTCATAAATCAACTATTTTTTTAGATGCCCTTTTAAAAAGTATATCAGTAATATTTTGTGAAAATTATTTGAAGTACACTTTGCTGATGTAATTCCGTTTTTTTTTTCAAATTCACTTTCCGGCTCTTCCTTCCATAGAGTCAATATTAAATCCCTATGGGGATTTGCACGTTAATTTAGATTCAAAAGGGGGAACTTTTTACACATTTTAAAATAATTTTTCCAATTCTTATGGAATTTTGTATTTATTTAGGATTCTCTATTGGGAATAAAAATATCCAAATATGAGATTAAAATTTCAAGCAGATAACATTTAAAATACACAGAGCTTATGGAATTGACTAAGGTGCCATGGGAAGCTAAATATATCTCGACACAAAAAATCTGGTATGGACAGCACCGTGCTGGTCACACCAGATTTTTATTAAATGCTCTCACAATTTGAAATGGATTCTGTTTACTCGAAATCGCATGCGTTTTCAACTCTCCCAAAAGAATTGTGATTGAAAAATAACATGACAGAGCACAATTATTAAAAAATTCTTATATTAAAGTGTATAGACCCATATACAAAATTAATGAACTTTTTAATGAAAATTACTACAGTATAGCTCTTTGGGAGGGATATAGTATATACTTGAAAACTGGTTAGGTTAAGGATATTGAACCTTTTAGAGTTTAAATAGACTCTACACATTTTCATAATGATTTTGATATTTTATGTGTTAAATGGTCGGCTCTTTAGGTTTTATTCCTTTGAAATACCTAAGCTAATTGGATGATAAGATAAAGGCACTGACTGTTAAGGGACTAACTATCTCGCACATTTATGATTATTTATTTTTCTCATTTAAAGCAGCGATCAATTCTCTTTCTGGAGTTCATTATGAACGTAAAATTGAATGAAAATTCCTACCACCTTTGAAAAATAAAATCTTAGAAGGGTTTCTTAGTTTTCTTTAAGGGGGTGTAGGAGCGGCGTCTAAACGTACTTTAAAAAAACTAGACTATTATAAGGAATTTTTCAAGTTTTTTTTTTAATGAATTATATCCATAGGGGATTATTGTAACAGAAAGTTATAATTTTTTTAATGATTAATTAAAAAATTAAGGAAATTAATTTTTTTGTTATTTTGCCCTATTTTTTTTTTTTTTTTTTTTGCTAACTTTCCATTTCATCTCTATAAAATCATGAGACATCTCAATTTTTGATAAAATTGAGATCTGCATATAATTCGAATCAAAATTTTTTCTCAGTTTATTTAAATTTCCTTCATTGAAATTTGTGTGCAATTTTTGTGATTATTTAGAGATAAATTTAAAAATCTCGTGTGACTGGTCGCACAGCATACAACTTTCTCTTACCCTTCGACAAGAGAAAGTTGTGTATTGTGCTTGTCACACCAGATTTTTTGTGTCGAGATATATTTAGTTAAGGGCATTAGCATCTAAGTTTCAAACTTGACCACGCGATGCATAGATGACGCTGAGCTACGAATCCTTCCATATCAGTAAAGTGTACTTCAAACAATTTTCACGAAAAATTTCAGTACATCAGTAAAAATACTAGTACTTTCGGTCAATTTTGTTAAAAAGCTTATTTTCACCCCTTGGGGACCTCAAAAGGTCCATCAAAATCTCATTGAATTTTTGACATCCTCGCAATACTTTCTTTCTATACTCACATTGTCAGTATATTTCATATTTAGGGTAAGAGAAAGTAAAAATAAACTTGTTTATTTACTCTCTCGCAAAGTTGGGTGAAATTGACCTTCTATAGTAACTATTTAACGCTTTCCCTACTAAAAGTACTTAACCTATTTTTTTTATATAATTCAGAAGTAAACGCTTTATGTGGCACTATTATAGTGTGCATTTAAATGAACTTATTGGTCTTCCAATTAACGACGTCATTTTCCTCCAAACTTTTTTCATTTTATTGAGGGCGATTTCAAGGGGCGGAGTTAGCCCTTGACGAATGAAGTGAGAGCTTTTTACTATATTATTATTATTAGTATATGGAAAGAAGAAAGAATGAAAGATATTAAAATATACCCCAAAAATCTTTTATCAGGACATCTGGAAACTCCATTTCCCTTTAAATAATTGGAATTAAATATTACTTTGGCAGCATACGCTTTTTTTCACTCCCCCTACCCTCCAACCCCCTCTCCCACCATTTTTCTATATATAAAAGGATCAATTTTTATTATATATTCGTAAAAATTCAAACTTTCCAAAAGAACTATTGATAATTCTTTGAAAGAACAAAAAAACTATATAAAAGAGTTTTATGCCTTTCTTTTAGTCTAGTGATCTGTCTCCTCGGATAAGAAAAGAAGAATGTTTTCTAAGTGTGTGTGTGTGTGTGCGTGATGTGTATGATGTAGAGTGTGTGTGCATTGGGGAATCGTGGGAACAGTTCCATCGTTGCCCTTGCCCCCCACCCTTCAAAAAAAAAAAGGAAAAAAGTCCTCATGGGTCGATAGACTCAGCAGCTCCTTTTCCTTAAGACACCCTTCTTCTTCCTCTTCTTCCAGGACGACCAGATTTTAATAAGTTAAAGTCAAAACTCATAAGTATAAAACAGCTGCCGGCGGAAGTATCCTCCTCCCCCCACTCTCTTTCTCCCCCTCTTTTTAAATTGAATCACCATACGACTAAACAGACGCTTTTACAACTCTTTATGAACTTAACTTTTTTTTTTTTAATATGATCCATAATCTTATTGGTTTGAAAATATTCTCTTTTTTTTCTCTCAAAAATTATTAATTATTTAATAATATGATATGAATCTTTAATGCACTTCTCTTTATTTTCGTCTGTGGCACGGAGCCATTTATCTCTCCTTTTTTTTAAGCTTGGTGCTTACCTTTAAAGGGAGAAATATTAAAACATTTTATTAATTTAAATCTTTGATTTTTATTGCCTTTTCCTCCACATTTTGAAAACCGCTAGTTTTTTTAAAACATTTCGAAATTGACATATGGTAATTATATGGTAATTATTTTACAAATAAATTTGCTTCAGGAATTTAATTATATTGTTTTTTTTTTTTTTTTTTTTTTCTTGGACTTTCTCAACTTGAATTGGACAAATTTTTTAAAACTCACTGATAACGTGAGGTGTTTGCCCCTAAACTTTGGCCAAATTTCATAATAAAAAAAATCATTCTATTATCTTTGCACGGTTTAACGATCCTCAAAGGCTAGAAAGAATAATATTAAAATAAAATATATATATTAGGGTTGTCTTTATTTATAGAGATCAAATTTTTTTTTAGAAATTTAATAGAGTAGATCTTTTCCATTGCATTAAAAATAATGTCTGCAAAATTTTAACTAATTTTTTAAAACAGGAACACGTGACCCATCGCCTTTGAACTTTGAGAATTTTCAAAATTTTTCTAAAATTTCCTTTGTTTTCGTCCCCAAGGGACTAAATTAATTTCACATTCCAATAAAACTAGAAATTTATTATTTAGAATCCTTTATTTGTTAAAATAATAACTAATAAGAATATCCCGTGGGCTAATTAGGATAGAAAAAAGACATGAGCCTTGAATTCTGACTCTAAAGAGAGATTGTATTCCTTAGCATAATTCTGTTCATATTTCTTTGTCTCTTCATAATTATTTGTCAATCATATTTTTCAGTTCGATTATATAAATAAATATATATATATAAATATATATAAATTATATTTAATTCGAAGAGAAGTTGCTGTTGATGTTATGGAATGGAAAAGAATAAGTACAGGTGCAGCAAATGAAGAGTATTTGCTGCACCTGTACTTATTCTTTTCCATTCCATAAATTATATTTAACAAATGTGCGAGTAGTTTAGTGTTTAGTCAAATTCGACAATTCGGATTTTGAATATTAATATCTTATTCAAATGAAGAGATCTCTAAAATTATTTAAATAAAACTTTATACAAGGTGTCCGACTTATCAAAAGAAATCAAGAATTTAAAGCACCATTAGGCTCAAATATACTAATTTATTAGAGCTCGGATGTTCATGCACAATCAAACTTTAAAATATGAATGCATTAATGACCAAATATGCACAATAAATGGGAAAAAAAAAATAAAAATATGCTCTATCACAAATTCAGTTGCATTTTATATTTTTTTTTTTTTTTATATCAATGAACAACATCCAATTTCTTTTAAGGACATGCTTGCCTTTGGGAGAAATGCTCTATTAGTACTCAATTAATTAATATATTATTTTAATATTATTAGTCTTTGCGGTTTGTTAAACCATGCGTATTCCATTAATATAATTTGATATCTGAAGATAATTTTGTATTCAAATGATTGGCATATAGGGCAGGGGTGAACGATGGCCATTTCGATATTAACTGAACGCATTCGAGGAAAATAACGATTCTCTCACTGAGGGGCGCTAATGTGCATTTGGGCGATTGTTAAAGATTTCCGATAAAGCAAACTGGCCGAGTATTTTAGCAAGATGCTTAGCTCATCAAGAAATGGAAAATTAGAGGTGATGTTAAATTATCGAAAAAATACAAATTAAAAGTTACTATTGAAAAAATCATTAAAAAAAAGAATATCAAGTAATTATTTTTTTTCTCTTTCGCTAATAATTCAAAAAACTAAACCCTTTTTAAAAATAAAGATTAATTTGTCTGTGAAACCAAAACCTTCAATTCAAGTTTTTGAATTATTAATAACAACGTTCATTTGCCAGGCAACTCTATGAGAAGAGAGAGTTGCTGGGACATCCCGTCCTGTGGAAGTCCTATCGATTCGGTCCTAAGAACCAGAAAGTATTGGATACATGTCAAAAATTCGATGTCGAGATTTTAATGGATATACACGTTTTGAGGTCCCCTGAATCCAAAAAGTGATTTTCGCAACTTGGTCAGTCTGTATGTCTGTGAACAAAATATCTCTAGAACGAAAAAAGCTATGAGGCTGAAATTTTATATTAATAGTTAGGCACCCCGCTGGCAGCTTTTTAACAAAATCGACCAAAGAGTACTAGTACTTTACTGATGCACTTTTTCAGTTTTTTTTTTCGATTTTCTCTAATTTGCTCCAATGATTTTTTTTTAAATTCAAAAATCAATTATTTTTTAGATTCTCAATAAAATGTATATTCTCATTTTGTCATTGAAATCTTCTGAAGATTACTTTACTCTTGTACTCCATAGAAAAGATAGGAGAAATAGTTGCCATGGTAACAAAATATAAATATTTTGCCATACTTATAAATAATTTATATATAATTATTATAATAATTATTATAATTATTGCACATCTTGAAAATAGAATGTACCGTACTGTCTGAAACTAAATACATGTCGACACAAAAATCTGGTGTGACAAGCACAGAACACAACTTTCGATTACCGAAAGTAAGAGAAATTTGTGTGCTGTGCGACCAGTCACACCAAATTTTTTGTATGCCATTATAACCGTTATGTATATTATGCATAAAGAAGTAAATTGAGTACAAAAAAATTGTTCATAGACCCCTTCTAATTCTCAAATCTTCATTGTATTACACCGTCCGGTTTTTGCCATTACAATGTCCAGTTTTTGTCACAAGACAATGTGGTCAACTACTGAATATGCCACTGATCCTTAATAACAAATTGATGTCTCTAATTTTATAAATTTTACATTACACTAAATGCAAAATATGATTCATATATTTAATCTCCTAGTAAAATTTATTTAAAGTTCATCTGCCCCAGAGGAGGAAAGTAACATTCATCCATCAGTTTCTTCTTGTTAAAATCTCGTGTGAGTTCAATAAAGACTTCAAGCAACAAACTTCATGAAGTCATCAGTCCAGCAAGTCCGTCCAAAGGGAATGCTTTTCAAAGGCTCAGAAACAGAGCCCAGCTTATCTTATTTATTAGTGCGCGTACTTTGGGGAGGAAACGTCATTTTCTTTTCAACTTTAAAACTCCGGGCTCATCTTTTGACTTCTTAACATTTAATAGAAGTCTTTTTAAATGCAAAAAAGCTTTATTTAAACTTTATATTTGGTAATTAATTAAAATAATATAATTTCAAATGTTAAACTAGAAGCTTAATTTTAATTTTCATGAAAAAAGATGAATGTAAAAGACACAAAAAGAAATAGAAAATGACTAATTGGCCTATTGAATGAAACGTGAAGCCAAATTATTTTACTTTCCCTTGCATATATACAAGTATTATCCCCATATACGTATCTGAACAATAAAGCTTTTTAATTTCCATTGTTTTTTTTTTTAATTATTACAGTATTATTATTATTTTGTGTAAAAAATTCAATTAGTATTTAGAATGAATTTTTTTACGCAATTATTATTATTTTTTAACGCAAAATAATAATAATAATAATTTTTTTTAAAAACAATGAAAAATTCTCCTATATTATTGGGATTAGTATAGGAAAGTATTGATATTGAAAAAATTTATTTTTTGGGATTTCAACGAAAACATTCCCTGAATCTGAAAGAATCCCGCAAAATAATAAGCATATTTTTGTTTTTATCTCTCTGCGGTGTTTTTATAAAATATCTTAATACTGATGTACCACTGTATATCGCATTTACTAGTTCCACACACTTTCCGCTTCAAGTGACAAAATGTTCTCATTAAAAGATAGATATTCTGCCTAATATCCCAAAATCTCTGTCTACAAAAGCTAACAAATGAAACATGAAAAGTTGACACTTAATAAAATTTAATAACTTTCCCATAAAAACCGGTTTTTTGAAGCCGGTCTTTGAAAACCGACAAACTCTAATGCAGCAAACTCTAATCAGCAGATATACGTGAATAAATCTTTACCAAATTAAAAATTCATTTCTCCAAACTCATTTAGAATTATATTTTGTCTAACCTCACCAAGGGCGGATACAAGGGGGAGGGGTAAAGGAGGTAATTACCCCCCCCCCTCCCGAGATTTGAAAAAAATACTTTTTTTCGAAAAAAAATTTATTTTTAATATAAAATTTTAAAAATTAATACTTAAAAATTTGATTTGTATTTATATTCTGGCAAACAAGTACAAAATGCGCCTTTAAATTACTGAAATTAAGAAAAAAATGTGTATTGTGCGACCAGTCACACCAAATTACCCCCCCCCCCCGAGAAACACTTCTGGATCAGCACTTGAACCTCACTCAGGTTAAAGGAAAAAATATATTAGTCAACATGGGTTGTCTACTTTCTAATAGACAAAAACTTTTCACTTTTTTTGTATAAATCTTTTTTATATATAAATATTTCTAATAATAATCTATCTTTTTGGATTCTAAAAAAAAATCCATATTCTCTATCAGAATAAGCAAAAGATAAGCTTGAAATCCATCAATCTCGATATTTTATGAAGTGGAAAAAACACCGCCTCTTTCCAGCAGTAATCTTCATCTTTAAAAAACAAAAATAGAAAAAAATAAATAAATACAGTCTCCTTTTTTCATAATGTTTTGGTCTTCAGAGGACAGAAATTTTTTTATTAATATAATTTATTACTTCGCCTTTGTAAAAGGTGTCAAATTAAATTCATATTCTAAATTTAAATATAAAAAAATCAATTTAGTTTTTTTTTTGAGATTGTTGTAAATATTAATAGGTCTTTTATTCGGAATTCGTTAAAGGTTTTATGCCATCCTTGATATGTCATGAATTTTGATTTAGGATTCAAATTCACGAACTTTGAGTTGAAAGGCCAGAAGATTAACTAATAATTTAATGGACTTTTTTCTCCCTTAATAAATATTATAACTCTACGATATTATTTATATAGGTAATGTGAATCACTTGAACGACTTAAAAATATTAATATTTAACAATACTGTGAGTGTTAAGTCCGAATCGAGGTATTTTGAATACTATTATCTTATTCAAATATATAGATCTCGAAAAATATTTAGCTATTAATATTTAAATTTCATTTTTTTCTTCCGTAGTTGTAATGTTGTCTTTTAATTCGTTAGAAGCAAGGGCGGATCCAGAGGTGTTTCTCGGGGGGGGGGGGGGGATAATCTGAAAAATCTTTCTGCGAAAAAATCTTTTTTTCGCGGAACCAAAGTTTTCCGGACACAAAAAGTTTTGCCGCCCGCGCAACATTTCCTCTTTCGCTGATACAAAATTTTTTCCCCGTCTGTAAAAATATTTTACATTCTCTCTTTCGCGGAACTGAAATTTTTTTCCCGTGCGCAAACAAAATTTTGCCCCCGTCCGTAAAAATTTGATTTGTATTTAATACAAATCGAATTTTTAAATTTTAATTTTTTAAATTTTACATTAAAAATAAATTAAAAAAAAAAACAAGTATTTTTTTCAAATCTCGGGTAGGGGGTAATTACCCTCTTTACCCCCTCCTCCTTGTATCCGCCCTTGGTTAGAAGCTTGTTAGTTCAATCAACTTCATTGAACTAACAGAGAGAGATCTACTGAAATGAAAGGGCAAAGATGTTGATAAGAGAAGTGGGCTGTTTAACGAATTTGTTTATAAATAAAATGAATACTGATGTCAACCTACTGATGACAGACCAGGATTCGACACATTGTTTCAACTTTTTAAATTTTTATACTATGATACTATCTTGTCACATGTGGCACATCTTGCCTTGGTACATGTGAGAGGGTGTTCACCTTCTTCAGAAGAACTTTTGCTATTTATATTTTGTTACCATGGCAACCATTTCCTTATCTTTCTTATGAAGTACAAAAGTAAAGTGGCCCACGGGCTTGGTGTAGGGGTTAACGTCCTTACCTCGTATACCAAAAGTAGTGGGTTCGGACCCCAGGCAGTCCGATGATTTTATTTAAGCCATTTAGATGCCAAATGGCTTAAATGCCTGGAACCCCAATATGTATATTAATCAATAAAGGTTATCGTGAAAGTCTTATGTGGTCTAAGACTGTATGAATGTGTGTGAGTGTGAGTGTGAAAAAAGTGTTGAGTGTTTAAAAAAAAAGAAAAGTGGTCTTCAAAACATTTCAATGACAAAATGGTTACTAAGTTTTTATGAAATTTTTATTTTCGATGAGATCAATGTAGAGAAGTAGTCTCTCCATCAATGAAACTCCTAAATATAGGACGTCTCGGTCTATATTTATAGGACAAATGTGAATATATTATAAATGTATATATCACCATATTTAGATTAAGACTTGTTAAAAAATTTTAAAATAATTTTGTTAACTGGCGCAAAAACGTTAAAAGTAAAGAAGAATCATTTCACTTAAGTATAAAATGTTAAATCTCTTCAACAGTATAAAGCAATGGTTTCCAAACTTTATGTTACCACGCCTCTCTTAAAAATATTTAATCTTATGACGCCCCCCCCCCCCCCATTTTATAAAATAATACAAAAATAAAAAATTTTAATGCTAAAAAATATAAATTTATATAAAAATATTTTTTTTATTTATTCTTATTTATATTAAAACTAGCAATCATTTGGAAAATTGGTCCTGGTGGCCAATATTCGCGCGTCCCCTTAGACTAGTCAGCGGCGAGCCTCACAGTTTGGAAAACGCTGGTATAAGGGTATTTTATGGCTGGTGGAATTTGTATCAGGAATGAAAATTAGAAAAAAACAAAGCCAGAATTTTTTCTTTAAAAATATATTTTAACAGCTTACGTTTCGGCCTTGGTCAAAGCCATTCTCGAATGACCACTAACAGCTCCGAGGATGGCTTTGAACAAAACCGAAATGTCAGCTGTTAAAATATATTTTTAAAGAAAAATTCTGGCTTCGTTTTTTCTAACTTTCATTCATGAAAAAAAAATATTTTTCTCAAATCTTATTTTCACGATCTGAGGGGGGGGGGGGGGGGTGCCTAACTTAAATATAAAATTTCAACCACCTAGCTCAATTCCTTCATGCTTTAAATTGAACCCAAACAGACACACAGATAGACCATGTAACGAAAACCACCACTTTTTTTTATTCAGGGGACCTCAAAACGTGAAGATCCATCAAAGTCTCGATATCGAATTTTTGAAATGAATCCAATAATTTTTCTCTATATATATGTAGGTATATTAACTTATACATATAGGTAAGAGAAAGTAAAAATTCAAATTCGGATTGAGATTAGTTCAATATACTAATAGATGCGGTAACTCACCCCAGTAAAATTCTAAGTGGACTAATCATATCTTACTTTTCTACCTAATGAGAAAAATCCCTACAAAATTCTGCAAGAGATTCAATGGGTTCCTAAGTTACCCAGTGTAATTATTATCTGTTTATGAGAGTTTCGAAATCTTCAAAACTTAATTCCGCCCCAGTAATAAGAAATTTTAGGATGACATTAAAATGTTTCTACCCCACTATGCTATTTGCTAAATATTGAATATAAATTTTAACTCAAACGGAATGCACTTATTTTTTAGTAAAAGTATTAAAAAACATTAATATCTTTATGCATTATAGGGGATGGGGCATTAACCCCCCTGGTTAATGCCTTCATACCCCCCCCTCCTTTAAGGAAATGCGAGCCTTCACTGCAAAATTTATCTCAAAATAATTTGAATACATTTATAAATAATTATTTTAAATTTCAATTCTTAATCCACCCCTGTGTAAAAGTATATTAAGGAAATTTGATTAACAAAGATATAGGCCATATAGAAAGAATATAATGGTAAATAATGGTGAGTTAAGAAAATATTTAAAAAAATGCCCTCAGGCTTGGTGTAGTTGGTAGCGTGCCTACCTTCTATACCGAACGTCGAGGATCCCTGGCAGTCCGAAATGGATACCAAATGGCTTAAAATGAAATGCCTGGACCCCCAATATGCATATTATTAATTAATAGCGGTTATCGTATAAAGTCTTATATGGCCAGAGTTGCCGTAAAGACTGTGTGAATGTGTGTGTGAGTGTGAATGAGAAAAAAAGGTGTTTAAAAAAAAAGATAAAAAATAAAAAAAATAATTTTTTTTTTTCAATGACACCTACACTCCCCCTCTCCCTTTCAACAGCTTATATTCTCCCTCTACCCTTAGTGAAATACAAAATAAAATTTATTTAATTTCATATTCAAAAGAATCGTTTTTCGCAGTCAAATTATTTGTTTCTATCATTTTTTTTTTCAACGATAAAATGCATAATAATTACCTTTAATAAGACTCTCAAGAGGGTGTGTTGGCTGACGGGGTGGCCTGGGTGGGTTACATAATATTAATTATTCACTTTAAATCACTTTAAACACATCTAAAAAAGAGATCAGCTCAGCGCGCCTGCCACCTGGCAACGCGCTTGACTCGACTGAACGAGAGATTCGTCTCTCTCTCTGTTTGTATAGTAATAAAACAGATGAAAATAACAATTCCCTTTTTATTAAAAGTAAAAAAATATTTTTTGTTCTAATCTAACTATATTTAGAACTGGAAAAGAATGTCAACAAGTGATTTGGAATATTCCAAGGCCTTTCTTAAATAATCAACCCTTCATCACCCCCTAATCAACCCTTAATATAATAAAATAATAATCAACTCTATTTTTTGAATGTTTTCTATTTATTTCGCTTCGATTTAGCTAAAATTTTAAAAAACATTTTTTCAATTTTTCAACCCCTTATCCAATCCTAATAAATAAAATAATTAACAATGCTATCGCCTTCCGCGAGCTTCACGTGTAGTCAGAAAAAAATTAAAACCCTGAAAAACTTCCCTGGATCCGCCTTTGGGCTTTACACATAGTATAATTTTCTTGAATGAGTCTTACTTTAGGCCAGTGGTTTCCAAACTTTAACCTCCCTTAAAAATATTTAATCGTATGACGCCCCCCCCCCCCACACACATTTAATAAAATAATACAAAAACAAAAATTTTTAATAAGCTTACTGAAATAAATTTCTATAAAAAATTTTTTTTATTTATTCATATTAATTAAGGAAAACCTCAGTCCCAGAATCTTCTAAATTTTATTATTTTATTTATAAAACTAGCAATCATTTGGAAAATTGATCTTGGAGGCCAATATTCGCGCCTCCCCTTAGACTAGTCCCCGCCTCCCTAGGGAGGCGCGCCTTACAGTTTTGAAAACGCTGGTATAAAGGGAGGTATTAAAAAAAATTTTCTATATTGTCCAGTCCAAATTAAATAAAAGATTTTTTCTCCTAGCTTATTTCATGTTATTATTACTCATTTTCATTTGTTCAGGCAATCAGCTTAAGTTTTTGTTAAATTTTTTTCATTTTTCATGTCTCTTTTATTGCTCCCTTTCGCGAATCTCCTAAGAGATTTTTAATAAAAATATCCCCGAACAAACACATTAAACGATGATAGAGATAGAGAGAGGGAGAGAGAGAGCGAGAGAAGGCATGGCGATATTTCGCTGGTGGAGGCAATTAAAGTCGGTGTGAACGTGCCTAGGCCCCGGGGCGCCAAAACAACCTGCATGGAATCGGAATCGCAACCCCCGGCATATTGCCATTTGCCACTTGCTGGTTGCTATTTGCCATTTGCTACACATCCACATACACAAATCTTGGTGAGAGAGCGCCGCCGACCCCCTTGGGCAAGGCCACCACCAAGGGATTATTAAAACTCACACTTTTCCACCCCCTCGTATATAAGGAGATGCACTTGAATAGTAGAAGAAGGAGGTCATTCCAAATTCTGCATCTGTTTTTCATAAAGCTAAGTTATTACGTACCAAGATGTGCAATTTTAATATATTGTAAATAGAAAATATGAAATTTATTTTATAAGTCGCGCTATTTTTTAGGTTATTTTCTTTATGATCGAAAGATATTTGGAAATATATTAATAAAATCTGGGGCTGGCGCACAGCACACAACTTTCTCTTACCTTCGGTAATCGAAAGTTGTGTTCTGTGCTTGTCACACCAGATTTTTTGTGTCGACATATATTTAGTTCCCGACAGTACGGAACATATGAATTCAAGATGTAAAATTTATAAGTATGGGAAAATATTTATACTGTATTTTGTTACCATGGCAACCATTTCTCCTATCTTCCCTATGAAATACAGGAGTAAAGTGGTCTTCAGAAGATTTCAATCGCAAAATGAGAATATACATTTTAAAGAGCATCCAAAAAATAATTGATTTTTGAATTAAAAAAAAATCGTTGGAGCAAATTTTGAGAAAATCGAAAAAAACTGAAAAAGTACATCAGTAAAGTACTAGTACTCTTTGGCCGATTTTGATTAAAAGCTTATTTTTCCGGTCCCGGGGGTGTTTAACTTAAATATAAAATTTCAGCCTCGTAGCTCAATTCCTTCATGCTTAAAATTGAACACACACCCACACACACACCCACACACACACCCACACCCACACCCCCCCCACACACACACACACACACACACACACACACACACACACACACACACACACACACACACACACACACACACACACACACACACACACACACACACACACACACACACACACACACACACACACACACACACACACACACACACACACACACACACACACACACACACACACACACACACACACACACACACACACACAGACAGACAGACCATGTCGCGAAAACCACTTTTTTGGATTCAGGGGACCTCAAAACGTGAAGATCCATCAAAATCTCGACATCGAATTTTTGACATGAATCCAATACTTTCTCTCTATATATATATTACATATATACATAGGTAAGAGAAAGTAAAATTAATACCACGATTCGAATTTTAAATAAATTTGATGGTTAATCAACATTATAAATTATATTTTTGACGTTTTATTAGTTATTGTGAGAGAAATTTGACATTTTTTGTTTTAATTCTTCTTTTAATGTGTCAAGGTTGAATGCAAGGGCGGATACAAGGGGAGAGGGGTAAAGGGAGTAATTACCCCCCCCCCCCCCCCGAGATTAAAAAAAAATAAACTTTTTTTCGAAAAAAAATTTATTTTGAATGTAAAATTTTAAAAATTAATACTTAAAATTTGATTTGTATTTATATTCTGGCAAACAAGTACAGAATGCGCCTTTCAATTACCGAAATTAAGAAAAAATTGTGTGCTGTGCGATCAGTCACACCAGATTACTCCCCCCCCCCCTCGCCCGATAAACACCTCTGGATCCGCTCTTGGTTGGATGTCAGCAAAATTAAAATATAAATTTAACCACTTTGAATGACTGGCCACTCCACACACTCATATGCTAAAATTTGTATTGATATATGAAATTATTTTTATTATTCTGGCTAAATTGACACCTCACTAATGACACTATTTTTGACTTCATAAAGGGACCGAAACGTCAGATAAATTGAATTAAAAAATTGCAAGCTGCATTATTATAATATTCGTTTGTTATAAACTATATTTTTCAACTGTATACATCATAGCTATCAGGAACGGATTAAGGAGGGGGGGGGGGGGCAACCGCCCCCTTCGAGAAAAAATTGAAAAAGTTTTAAAAACTAGTCATCTAAAGAAATTATTATTTTTGTCTAAAATATATTTAGGCCTCTATATTTATTTTAAACAATCATTTTTAAGTCTCAAATCATCTTAACGGTGCTAGTATTTGAAGGTATTATTTAAAAAATTTTAATCCCTTCCTGTAAATTGAATCTTTCAACCAACAGCCACCCCCCCCCACCGAATTCGCATCCCGTCCCATGCGACAAAAATTTATTAAATTGAATTGGCTACCAATCAATACGGAAGGGGTCTAAATGGCAATAGATGCCGAAAAAGACTTTAAATAAAAAATAAAATTAATAAAAAAAATCGCCCCCACCGAAAAAATTGCATTAATCCGTCCCTGGCTATATTTTATATTCATATACATATTTATCTCGAGACTTTATATTTATCTATCTATATTTCTATTTATTTATTATTTTCGAGGGAGGGGTACGGGGCTAATTAAATTCACTATGTTTATAGTCATACTAAGAAAAGAATATTTTAAATGACAGGATAATATATAAATTATTCATTTTTTGGCAGATAATTAAAAAAAAAAAAAAAAAAAATTACAATTAAAGCGCTTTCTAAATTGACGTTTCTTTTCATTTCATAAATGACATTTTTTTAATAAATAATTATATTACTTTTTTAATATCGATATATTGATTTATTGATGAAAACTCCATAATAAATTTTTTTTTCTTTTTTACCTTCGCTCTCAACCCTTTGGGGTAAAAATAAAAAAAAAAGATAAAACCTCTAGTTTCTGTTTTATTTTGTTGTGCTGATTGATTTTTAATTTAATATTAAAGTTTCTAAAACTTTTGAGATTATTGGTTTCGCTGATGATGATTTTAGACAAAACTAAAAAAAAAAATATATAACCCCCTTAGGCAGTGATGAAGCAAGCAGCAAGCCAGACACAAGCCAAATATTTTCATAAACTTCTTAATTTAGGTTAATCAATCAAAGTAAAGATAAGAGAGAGAGAAAGAGGATCCGGGATTATTTTAACCATCAAGAACGCGAAAATTTACTAAATTTAATATGCGTAATAAGAAATTTCAATTATAATTTAATTATAACGTTATTAACCCAAATTTCATACCGTATTTGAAGAAATTTCTTTTTACTAGTTTTTCTATTGTAAACTATATATTGCACTTTTTTAATTAGTTAGTAATCACCCCCTCCACTTAGAATAATAATAAAACATAATTAAATAAAAACAAATTAACAAGAAATATAGAATGAAATTTATAAAAAAAAATAGATATTTGAACAAACACAGGTGCGGATTTAGAATTTTTTACTTTCTCTTACCTATAGATGTGTTAATTTAATGAATAAATAAGTGACTGGTTGTACGGCACACAATGTTTTCTTTCTTTCGGCGATTTAAAGGTGCATTCTATACTTGTTTATCAGAATATATATACAAATCAAATTTGTAAATATTAACTTTTAAAATTTTATATTAAAAATAAAATGTTATTCCCAAAAAATATTTTTCTCAAATCTCAGGAGAGGGGGTAATTACCCCCAGTGCCGGATTATCCATTAGGCGGAGTAGGCGAACGCCTATGGGCCCCAAGCTTTTTAGGGGCCCGCAGCATTAAAAAATTAAAATATAAAAAATATTTTTCGGCAATTAAAAAAAAAAAAAAAAAAATGGTATCCATGAATGGATGGTAAATTTTTCACAGGGCTGCAGGACTTTCTAAATTTCCACGGGAGGGGAAAAACAAATGTTCCGCAGTGCGCGAGGAAAAAATTTTCGGGAAAGAAAAAAAAATTCGAAGGGCGGCAAAAATATCATCTTCCTAAAAAAAAAAGGTAAAATAATTTTCACGGGAGGGGAAAAAATGTTCTGCAGGATGGAAACCAGTTTTGAAAAAAAAAAAAAAAAATTCGGAGGACGGGCAAAAATATCTAAATCGACGCTCTAATTAGCAAAGTGCCTAACTCCACTTTTTTTCGAAAATTATTTTTTTGTATGTAGAAAAATATCATTCTCCTTGTGCCCTCAACTGAGTATGAGCGTAATTCAAATTTTTCATTTCGAAAAGTTGCCGCACGAAAAGTGTTTAACATTGGCTCTAACAATGAGAATGAAATGTTCTTTGGCTCTCCTGAAAAATAAACAAAAATGGAGTTAGGCACTTTGCTAATTAGAACGTCGATATACGCCCCTGGTAAAATTATTAGCTGACCTAAGGGCCTCCATGTTGCTTAATCCGGCACTGATTACCCCCTTTACCTCCCCCCTTGTATCCGACCTTGCCTCTCAATACTAATAAAATAATAAAAAATATATTTCATATATAGGGTAAGAGAAAGTAATATATTCGTTTAAACCCCTAAATGACCTCAGTTGCCGTAAGAGATAAGTAAAAAAAAATATAATCCTATTCACTCCAAAAATCAATAATCTACATATTAATTGAAATTTTCTCACGATTAATTGATAAAACAGATGTTAATAAATCATAGATTTCTTTTTTCTTTAAAGTTTGACTAATTACTCTAAAATAATAAAACTAGCTCATAAAAGTTTTAATGAATGAATAACTGGTGGAAATTTGATAATAATTAAAAAAAAAAAATAGTCGAAGAACAATGCATTTGTGGATATAAAACGTTCTTCAAAAATCAGAACCCCTTCTCCGCCCCCTTTTTTTCAACTATTTATTACCAACAACTCCTGGCTCAATTAAACGTCCAGTTCGTTTTATTATATTTTCAAAAAAATATAAAATCCTAATGAAATATGGTGGAATTTTACAGCGTGAAAATTATACACCTAGAAAGAGAGAGAGAGAGAGACGGTCAAGGAGTGTGAATCAAACCTGTGGTTTATGTGACGTCATTAAAAACAGACAAAGGAAAAGTAGTGGAAAATAAAAAAAAAGAAGTGGAAATCGATTGGGAAATAATTGCTGTTTAGGAAGAAGGTGGCGAATCTTTTTTTTTTGGCCAAAAGGGCGGCGACGACGGCATAAGAGCAAGTTGCGTCGGTTGGTTTGG
Source organism: Euborellia annulipes (assembly GCA_023213315.1). NCBI lineage: Eukaryota > Metazoa > Arthropoda > Insecta > Dermaptera > Anisolabididae > Euborellia > Euborellia annulipes. The sequence continues at coordinate 91,822 of JAKCPI010008513.1, read as the reverse complement.
ACCTATTTCTCAGCACAGACACCTGTTACCATCCCATCCTTACTTCATCCCCCCCCTCCCCCCGAAAAAGGGCAAGGGTCGAGGATTAATCAACTTTCCCAGAGTTATAAACATGATATATACAGGCCGAAAACAACTAGTTGGCTCTCTTGGAATGATATGTTAAGGGCAAATATTAAAGGAAGAATATGGGCTTGCTTCTTTTTATTACTTTTATTATTTCTTTAAATTATTATTATTTGATTTATTATGTGATTCAAGATGTCTTATTATTAAATTAATTTGTTAAGAAAGTCGTGAATTTCAATTCATCATTTTTATTTTCTCTTACCCTATATATGAAATATATAGAGAAAGTATTGCGATCATGTCAAAGATTCTATGTCGAGATTTTGATGGATATACATGTTTTGAGGACCCCTGAGTCCAAAAAAGTGGGCCCCGCAAATTGGTCTGTCTGTGTGGTGTGTGTGTGTGTGTGGACATTTTTGACCATGAAGGAAATGAGCTAGGAGGTTGAAATTTTATACCTTCCGAACTCGTGTAAATAAGCTTTTAAACAAAATCGGCCAAAAAGTACTAGTACTTTACTGATGTACTTTTTCAGTTTTTTTTTTCGATTTTCTCAAAATTCGCCCCAAGGATTTTTTTTTTTTAAATTCATAAATCAACTATTTTTTAGATGCTCTTTAAAAAGTATATCAGTGAAATTTTTCGTGGAAATCGTTTGATTACACTGTGCGGCAGGAAAAAAAGCCCCGAGATAATTCCTTCAGATTCTTAAGTAAAATAACCTCCTGAATCCAAATATGACCTCCGCTTTCCCCCACCACGTACCGTTTTCGGAGGGGGGGAGCCCACTACTTATTTCCACCCCTTTTCGTTAATTATAGGGCCGTGAATCAAATTTGGAGGGATGAAAAGGAATATTTTAGCCTTAACATTTCTTCAGAAGGTCTAGAGAAGTGAAAAGTTAAAAAACATTAACATTTGGATCCAAGGGGGGGATGTGGGGGAGGAATTTGTCGCTTAAAATGCCAAAAAAATCATTAAAAATGATCGATATTTTTATTTTTCACTGATTTTCTACATATTCCAGCTGACAGACCCACTTCAACCTTCATTAAACATCCCTCAACTAAAAACAATATATAGGATAAAGCGGGTGGGGTGTGAGCGGTTCCGAAGCCCTTACAAGATTCACAGCCCCTCGCTGCACAGTTGGTCAAATTGGCAAATATGCGGCTATAACTTTCATTTTTTTTTTGGGCTGATCTTTACAGATTTAAAGTTAAATATACGGATTCTTCTTTCACTTCGAATATATTCTTAATAAATAAATAAATACAAAAAATAATACTTGGAAGTATTTTATTTAATTGAGGGTGGATTAATTAAATGGTAATTGAAGTGAGTCTTTTTATAGTTATTTAATTTCGAATTTATTCCCAACGGAATAAAACCCCGTTAGTTTGCAAGTGAATAGATTTTTTTTAAACAGAGAACTTTTTTGATAATTTTAATCTCTATCGATCGATGCCTGCCTGCTTGCTTGTTGCCTATCTGTCAGGCTGTCTTAGTTTTATTTGAGTTGAGCCATGAATCATTTGGTTTCTCTTTCTCTCTCTCTCTCTCTCGCGTGCGTGTTTAGTTTATTTTATAATGTGTTGTGATATGTGAAAATAAGACATTCATCCACCAAACTCCCCACCTGATCATCTTATTATTAAGGTAATGAATATTTTCACATCTCATTTGCATAATGAATTAAAGTAATTTTGTATTTTATTTTTCTCTCTTATAATATACTGATAAAATTATCCAATTTTTTAAATATAACTCTATGATGAATTCGTGTACCCCAGGTGGAGGGTGAGAGAGGGTGTAAATTACCCCTTCTAATAAACAAAATATTATAGTTTTTTTCTTTAAAAATGAAAATTAAAAAAGAAAATTATTTTATTTTTTTTATTTTTTTACATTTAAGCAATGATTTCTTTCCCTCCCTCCTCACCCTCCGCCCCTCTAACAGTGAATTTATATTCTCCTATAATATTTAATAAGAAATTATTATTAAATAATTGAAAATATAAATTCCTAAACTTTTATCTTTTGTCAGTGGCCTAGTAATAAGTGAGATTTTTGGAGGTGGAATTTTCTTTTTCACTGTCTGAATGCCTGATTTTCTTAAGCAGTTTCTCCTCTCGCCTCCCCTAATTATAAGTGTAAAAATTCAGATGATTTTTTTTAATTTGCTTACGTTTCTGTGTCGTAACATGCCACAAGCCTGTAAATCCGTTCTTCGTTTCATGAATCTCTTTCCTTTGTTTTTAGTTTTAGATATAATTCGATCCCCCTCGGCTCACGCATCCCCTTATAGATATTCATTAATTCACATTCAATTATAAAAATAAATTAATGAATAAAATTGCATTTGTTTTTAAAATCTTTTAGAATTTTATATAAAAATTAATTTTATTTCTGTTTGTTTAAAGCCACCCCCTCTCTCCCAAGTTATTTTCCCACTCTACAAATTTTCTTAAGACGCAATTTTTTGCCCCTTGAGTAAAGGGTAGTCTACCCCATGTAAATTTTTCTTTAAATAAATTTAGTTTTTATAAACAAAATCCTCGACCCGAAAATGGTACGTGGTGTGGGAAAACGGAGGTCATATTTGGATTCAGGAGGTCATTTTACTTAAGAATTTGAAGAAATTATCTCGGGGCCAAAAAAAAAGTTTCATTTTCCCTCACATTGTTATTATTATTCTCAGAGGACAAAAATTTGTTCGTAAAAATTAATAGTTCATCATCTCTTACAAAAGAAATTTTCATCCCTCGATACTCTTCTAAATTTTTTTTAAATCTTCTGCTAGCCCAGGGGTTCCCAAAATTTTTCGGTTTCCGGCGCCCTTAATATATCAGAATTTTTCCGGAGCGCCCCTTTTCGAGCCTTAGGGCAATGTTACTGTGCGTATCTGTGTGTGAATGTGAGTGTGAATGGAAAAAAATGTGTTTTTATAAAAAAAAAAAAAAAAAAAAATGTACCGTACTGTCGGAAACTAAATATATGTCAACATAAAAAATCTGGTGTGACAAGCACTGACACAACTTTCGATTACCGAAGATAAGAGAAAGTTGTCTGCTGTGCGATCAGTCACACCAGATTTTTTTTCCAAACAAAATAAAAATTGGATCACTTGATCCTTTACATCAGCGTTTTCCAAACTGTGAGGCGCGCCTCCCTAAGGAGGCGCGGACTAGTCTAAGGGGAGGCGCGAATATTGGCCTCCAAGATCAATTTTCCAAATGATTGCTAGTTTTATAAATAAAATAATAAAATAATATGTTACGGCGAATAGCTAATCAATATTGAGAAAATAAATACAGCAATTTTTTATTTGCGACCACGCGCCTTTGTGAGTAGCGCCCGATACCCCCCTCTCCCCCCCTCCAAGCACTTAAGAGGTTTTCCTGTGAGCGCCTCCTAGAGCCATACAACGCCTTCCACAAGAAATTTTCATATCTCGTTTTATATTCAAATAAAATAATTTAGAAGATCGGGGACGGAGTTTTTAATTAAAATAATAATAAATATGAATAAATAAATAAAATATTTTTATATAAATTTATATTTTTTAGTATTAAAAATTTTTATTTTATTAAATGTGTGGGGGGAGGGGGCGTTAAATATTTTTAAGGGAGGCGTTGTAACATAAAGTTTGGAAGACTCATTCTAGAAAATTATACTTAAAGGGCTTAAAGGGTCCAGGGATCCAGGGAAGTTTTTCAGGGTTTTAATTTTTTTCTGACTAGGCGCGAAACTCGCCGAAGTCGATAGCATTGTTAATTATTTTATTTATTAGGATTGGATAAGGGGTTGAAAAATTGAAAAAAATGTTTTTTAAATTTATTTTAGCTAAATCGAAGCCAAATAAATAGAAAATATTCAAAAAATAGCGTTGATTATTATTTTATAATATTAAGGGTTGATTAGGGGGGGATGAAGGGTTGATTATTTAAGAAATGCCTTGGAATATTCCAAATCACTTGTTGACATTCTTTTCCATTTCTGAATATAGTTAGATTAGAGCAAAAGGTATTTTTTTTACTTTTAATAAAAAGGGAATTGTTATTTTCATCTATTATTCCTATACAAACAGAGAGAGACGAATCTCTCGTTCAGTTGAGTCGAGCGCGTTGCTCTCTTTTCTCGTTGTGTTTAAAGTGAATAATTAATATAGTGTAACCCACCCTGACCTCACCGTCAACCAGCACACCCTCTTGAGTGTCTTATTAAAGGTAATTATTATGCATTTTATCGCTGAAAAAAAAATGATAGAAACAAATAATTTGATTGCGAAAAACGATTCTTTTGAATATGAAATTAAATATTTTGTATTTCACTAAGGGTAGAGGGAGAATATAAGCTGTTGAAAGGGGGAGGAGGAGTGTAGGTGTCATTGAAAAAAAATTGGTTTTTTATTTTTTCTTTTTTTTTGGATTAAGGGTTGAAAATTCGGGAAAATAAAAAATAATTTCAAAATAAAATAAAAATAAAAATAATTATTTATAAATGTATTCAAATTATTTTGAGAGTAATTTCGCGGTGAAGGCTCGCATTCCTTTATGAAGGCATTAACCAGGGGGTTAATGCCCCATCCCCTATAATGCACAAAGATATTAATGTTTTCTTAATACTTTTACAAAAAATAAGTGCATTCCGTTTGAGTTAAAATTTATATTCAATATTTAGCAAATAGGATAGTGAAGTAGAAAAGAAACATTTTAAAGTCATTCTAAAATTTCTTATTACTGGGGCGGAATTAATTTTTGAAGATTTCGAAACTCTCATAAACAGATAATAATTACACTGGGTAACTTAGGAACCAATCGAATCCCTTGCAGAATTTTGTAGGGATAAAGTAAGATATGATTAGTCCACTTAGAATTTTACTGGGGTGAGTTACCGCATCTTTTTGTATATAGAACTTATTCGGATTTGAATTTTTACTTCCTCTTACCTATATATATAATATATATAGAGAGAAAGTATTGGATTCATGTCAAAAATTCGATGTCGAGACTTTGATGGATATACACGTTTTGAGGTCCCCTCCAAAAAAATGGATTTCGCGACATGTTCTGTCTGTGTGTCTGTTTGAGTTCAATTTAAAGCATGGAAGGAATTGAGCTAGGAGGCTGAAATTTTATATTTAAGGCACACCCCTAGAGCGTGAAAATAAGATTTGAGAAAAATATTTTTCTTCAGGAATGAAAGTTAGAAGAAAACGCAACAAGAATTTTTTCTTTAAAAATATATTTTAACAGCTGACGTTTCTGCTTTGGTCAAAGCCATCCTCGGATGACCACTAACAGCTCCGAGGATCGCTTTGACCAAGGCCGAAACGTAAGCTGTTAAAATATATTTTTAAAGAAAAAATTCTTGTTGCGTTTTCTTCTTTCATCCCTGATACAAATCCCTCCAGCCATAGAATACCCTTATACCAGCGTTTTCCAAACTGTGAGGCTCGCCTCCCTAGGGAGGACCAATTTTCCAAATGATTGCTAGTTTTAATATAAATAAGAATAAATAAAAAAAAATATATTTTTATATAAATTTATATTTTTTAGCATTAAAAATTTTGTTTTTGTTTTATTTTATGAAATGGGGGGGGGGGGCGTCATAAGATTAAATATTTTTAAGGGAGGCGTGGTAACATAAAGTTTGGAAACCACTGCTTTACATAACAGTAAATCAGGAAATATTTTTTTTTAAATCACTCTTCAGTATTAATTCAATCCATTTTTTTATTGTGACTATATAATTAGACTGAACTATGTGTTTGGTTTTGACTTTTTTTTTAAAAATATAATTAGAATTGATAGCCAATAAGCTTTAGAAAAATTTCATTGCTCAGTACAAGAAGCGAAACTCTGATCCGTAAAACAAGACGCGAGACCTCTAGCTCTGGGTTACTACATACTTATAAAAAAAAGTTTATCATTTGATCGAATTAAATATTAGATAGCGATATTTTAGCCCCTTAATATAAGACATTTATTTATTTTTGCTTAGATTTTTTACATGTAAAGTCAATCTAAATATTTATTTTCATATTGATATAAATAGAAATTTTATTTCTAATTTTATTAGAGAAAGAAAGTGAGAGATTATAAAAGATATTCTTTTTTTGCAGATTTGTGCTCCGCCAGTGCATTTGGGGTTTGGAGCTGAATTCAAGGACTGCAAGGAGCTTCTAGCGCCCTTCACTGCCCCGAAGGGTAAGTAGAGATTTCATAGTCTAGCAATACATACACCCTCCCCCGCCCCACTTCTCCACACATACACACAAATGCATATAAATATAATAAAAATCTGATATAACACGTAGCATATCACACAACTTTCTTTTATCTCCGGTAATTGAAAGTTTTGTTCTGTGTTTGTTACATCACCAGATTTTTTAGTTCACATACGGTATATTCATGTCTCGGAATTTGCGAGACAATTTTTTGAACTCCCGAGTCATAAAAGTTTCAATTTCGTTTGAAATCTCCCATTCCATTTTCCTGAATTTATAATTATTAATTCCTCTATAATGCGTATTACAGAGAAAATATTAATTACTATAAGAAACGTTTTCATATTTCCTATTTTCTTAATATTTATTGAAATAATAGAAAAGATCTGCTCTTTATTCACTATCTTACTCCCCTTTTATTTAAATAATAAAATGGAATCTTCCGCTCTTCCCTCATTTTCTAACTATTAATATAATTTAAGAAAAGTTGGGTGGGAGACCTCCCCCCACCTTCTCTTTCAATCTTTTCTCTCTCTCTGCAGTCGATTCCCCCCTCCTCACTATTTTCTTTTCTCTCTGCAGTCGATTCCCCCCTTCTAACTAATTAACCAATCACGGGGCTGTATTCTTTGGCGCCACTGTACACCTGCTATTAAGGCAATACAAGAGGCTTGACCAGGTCAGTAGAGAGGGGACTCTTGACCTAGCAATCTCTCTGCGCTCGTTGATCTAAGGAAACCGACGCGCTCTCATTTGACCGGCAGCCATGACGCGAGCTAGCTGCCTCCGCCGCTCTCTCTCCTTTCTCAATCGTTTTGCTTAGGTATTTCGATTCAATATTACTTATTATTTATTTATTATACATTTTTAACATATAATCTTTATAAATAAGATAAAAATTTAACAATTCCTCAATATTTTTGTTGAACCATATATGAGTGCATGCCATCAGTTAATATTTTTTGCTCTCTTACTTACTGGAAATTTCACATGTGCATATTTTATTTTATCCATTTTTTTAAAGTCAGATTCTTTCTTACACCATTTCAAACATGTATGCTTCGAGTTCTTTTCTCTCGTTAGTCCATTTTGTCTCTCACCATCGCTAATATAATTCGAAATTATTAACTAAAGAAATGAATATTTTCTAAAATACCGAGATGTATAATTAATTCTAAATGAATATAGTACTTGAAAGTGAAAGTCATTTTCCTTATTCTAAGCCTATAGTCTCGATCATACTTGTTCATTTATTATAATATAGGGCTATATGAATGTCTTGTATTTAAATAATATTTGAAGGGTGGAACGTTTTAATTTTGAAATGAAATGAATGCACAATAATTTACAGTGATTTTATTTTAGCCCTTTGAGTATAACGTTTCGGTAGAGATTCTAGATTCTTAATGTCTTTTAGATGTCAAGAAAAACTTTAAAATTATCTTCGATTTCATATTATCCCTCATAAGAATAATATTTAACATATTTTGACTATATTACTTTACTAGTCAAGCAAGTAACATAATGCGTTTCCTTTGTACTAAATCTTCGAATACTTAATAATTTCTTGGTGTCACGGTTACCTTTATTTAATTGTTAATCGTCGACGTTTCGGTCGCAAATCACAACCTTCCTCAGGACGATTAATTGTTAGAATACAAGATTACCAGTATTATATTTAATTATCATTGTAAATTATACAATATTTATTTATATACGTATTAAGAGTGAGTGACTTGCTCGCTTAGGGCTTTTTACAATCAATATAGCTTAAATAAATATTGTATAATTTACAATGATAATTAAATATAATACTGGTAATATTATATTCTAACAATTAATCGTCGTGAGGAAGGTCGTGATTTGCGACCGAAACGTCGAAGATTAACAATTAAATAAAAATTTTTTATTTAATTCCTTGGCTTCAAAGTCTCCTATACCTAATTCAAACTTTTTTTTATTTAAATAGAATTGCTAATATTTCGATTTCATATTCCCATTTTATTTAGGATATTTAAAAAGAATCAATTAGTCCTAACTAGTAAATCTCTAAAATTATAATCTTTATATCTTATTGATGCATTCAAAGAAGAAAAGCATTAATTTTGTTTGAAAATTTTTCATATTCACCTGCAGGTCACAACTTGTTTAATTTCTAGGGTCTTTTGAATTATATTTCCTTAAAAGACTTATTCTAAAAACGCTCATCATTACTTTAATAATAAATTTATTCATTTATTTATTATTACCTTATTATCAAAATAAAATGAACAGCGTTTAGGAATTTATTAAATATTGCAATAGTTTTATTTCCTTATTAGCATTTCTTTTAATTTACGTAGAAAATATATTTTTATTAATTCACATCTTCATCTTAATAATTAAATTATTTTTTTCTAATTTCAATCAATCAATTGCTCTTATCTAAACAAATGCGTTTCAAGTTTTTTTTTTTTTTTTAAACATTCACACTTTTTTCTCATTCACACTCTCACTCACACACACATTCACACAGTCTTTTCGGCAACTTAGGCCATTCAAGACTTTGACGATAACCGTTGTAATATATATTATCTATTGTGGGTTCAGGCATTTCTATTTAAGCCATCTGGTATCCAAATGGCTTAAATAAAATCATCGGACTGCCTGGGTCCGAACCCGCGACGTTTGGTATAGGAGGTAGGCACGCTACCTACTACGCCAGCCCAGACCCGGGGGCGCGTTTCAAGTTACTTTTTATTTTTCTAAATTTACTGTAAGCTTAATAACCTTTTTCACAAGGGAATATTTTTACTATTTTTACTTTGTCTTATTTTTAAATATTTCGGCATCTGAGACCATTTAGGCTTTAAAGAGTGGTAAAAATATTTCAAGTAAATCATGTGATCCAGGCACACTATTACTTTCTCTTACCTCTATATATTGAGAGAAATTATTGTATTCATGTCAAAAATTAGATGTCGAGATTCTGATGGATATACACGTTTTGAGGTCCCCTAAATCCAGAAAAGTGGTTTTGCAATATGGTCTGTCTGTCTGTGAACAAAATATCTCAAGAATGAAAAGAGCTAGGAAGTTTAAATTTTATTTAAGTTAGGCATCCCCCAGGGACGTGACACGAAGCTTTTGAACAAAATCGGCCAAACAATATTAGTACTTTACTGATGTACTTTTTCAGTTTTTTTTTTCGATTTTTTTAAAATTCGCTCTTACGATTTTGATTAAAATTCAAAAATCAATTATTTTTTGATGCTCTTTGAAATGTATATTCTCATTTTGCTTTCAAAATTTTTTGAAGACTACTTTACTCTTGTACTTCATAGGAAAGATAGAATAAATGGTTAACAAATTATAAAAAATTTCCACTGTTTATAAATTTTATATCGTGAATTTTAATATATCGGCGGAAACTAAATATATCTCGACACAAAAAAATCTGGTGTGACAAGCACAGAACCCAACTTTCGATTACCGAAGGTAAGAGAAAGTTGTGTGCTGTGCGACCAGCCATATCAGATTTTTTTTTTACAAAAAATGTTGTATATTTTGTTTGAATTAAATTTTATATTTGACAATTAAAACTTAGTGGAGATAGGTACATTTTAATTTCATCTCTAATTCCCTTTGTACTGGGGATGGATCTTATCTTTTGATAAAAGAAAGAAAAATTCTTAAATTGTAAATTTATGGGACTCCAGCCCAATTGTGATTCAGAGCTGAGTTGAAATTTTTTTGGTACTCTTATAGAGAACATTATGTGCAGCACAGGACTTAAATCCCAAATTGCGAGGCTAAAAATATTTTTAGCGCTTTTTGCCACAATTATGCCAACCAAATATTCGAAAAAATTAACTGAATTTGTGTGTGTGTGTTTAAATCTATATCTATACTATTATATAAAAGGCAAAGTCTGTCTTTCTGTCTGTTTGTAACGCATAGACTCCGAAACTCCTTGACCGATTTTCATGGAGTTTTTTTTAATGAATTTTCCGGGGGTGGTTTTAGACTATCGTTATATCAAATTAGGGGTAGGAAACCCTCCTTATCAGGGGTTCACAAATCGCCCATAGGAAAGCATTGGAAAACACGTTCTAACTCGCTTACGAAAAATTTAAAATGAAAAATAAAAACTCTTTATTTTCACTCGATTTTAATAAAATTTAAAATGACGATTCTCTAGGGTGTAAATAACTGAAAAATAATATTCCAGACCTCAGAAAGTTCTATCGACCCTACCCCTCCTACCTCTCCCTCTAAAATTTATTTCCCACTCGATTTTCTTATTTCATATTTTTATATTATGGTTCAAAATTAATTAAAATACATTTAACTGGACAACTCTTAGTCATATCTCGAGACACCACCCGCCAGGGCCTATATATATATATATAGGCTATATATGAGTGGAAAACTTTTCCTAATTCTCTTTCTTTTTTTCTTTTTTTAGTTTTACCTGCTGCGATTGCCTGCTTGACTCAAGTTCAGACAAAGCATCGCCTTTAGTTGTGCAGAGAGGGCTTGACATTGCTACAGGGCCTTGTCTCTCCGGCCCAGGATTCCGACAATTTCTATATTTTGGTAAGTAACATTTTTTTCACTAGATTGCTAGAACTCTAAGGGATAGATTCTTAAACAATTTTTCTTTTGCAGGTTTGGGGTTCCCCAGTGCAATTGTGATCAGTGTTAAGTGTTTAGTGTTCAGTGTTTAAAGTGCAATCAACTGGATCAGCTCTACGAGTGCAGGGAGCTTCGATGGATCAGCTCTACGAGTGGCAAGGAGCTTCGAGCGACCGTCAACCCCTCAGGAGGTGAATAATTTATCCTCAAAGCATACACACAAATCCAAAAATATATAAATGATCTTATTCTAATTTCAATTTTTTCTTTTTTGTTACAGATTCCTGAGGGTCAACAGAACAAAGGTATTATGCATGGTGCAAGAATTTTGAAGGGGATAGTTAGGATTAGCTTTTATTAGGATGTTGCTTTTTTTCAGCTGACCCCAAATAGAATTAGCTCTTTTTTAAAATCAATTAACAATAAATTTTTTTTAAATAGATAATTTGCAGAAATATAGAATTAAATTAAAAATAAAATAATTTTCATTTTTAATTAATTTGCATTTTAAAATTTTCATTTCTAATTTCTTAATTAAATTTGGATTTCATTAAAAAAGTTTTAAAAAATTTGATATAAAATTTTATAAAAAATTTTTGCTAAAAATTTAACTTAATTTTATTTTAAATTTTATTAAAAATTGGATTAGACTTCCTCCCCACCTGCATCGGGAGAGGGGATGTCTCTCTCTCCTGCACCGAGGGACATCATCAACTTGGTACCTAGAGCTTAAGGTATGATTTATATATACGAATACAAATTTAAATGTATTTACTTTTTGATCTATAATTTGAAAATTCATTTTCACTCCTTAAATTGTAGTTTAATAGTTTAAATATAGAGGGGTGGAGGAATGCACCATGCCAACGAGAGGGATTTTATATTTGAATTTGCAGCTACTCCTCATGAAGCTGGTAGTGGTGAAATCAACGAGATTATTCTTCAATTTAGGCCTTTGTTGGATATTTGTTGAGTCTGGTATGTTTTTGTATCTTTGAGGTTGGGTTTGAGGTGGCTCTATGAGTAAACGAGAGTCAGGGAGGGATGTCGTTTTTCCAGGGATAGCCTGGATGTAAATAACGCATACCCTTAAGGCCAGGGACAGGCCCGAGGGCCCCGCCGATCTGATGGTGGGGACCGGGTATATACAATTACAATTCGTTCGTATTTTTAGTTAGGCTAGGTAGGAACTCTTTCAGCCCCCTGTCTCTCGTTTACTCGTAATCCAAAAAATCACGTTCACTCTCACTGATACGATTTCTTCAGACACCCGACTTTCGGTTTTTCGAATTATAAATCACAATTATTTTTTGAAATTTCGTATATTCTTTTTAATGCAAATAATAAAAATAATTGTTCGTGAAATTCATTATTTTTGCTTAAATTATTTCCGAATTTTGTTTTTGTTTTATTTTAAAGAAAAAGAAGTCTTCAAGATTAAGTATTACGCGATTTAATAAGTAAGTAAATTTCATATATATCTATATATAAAAATAAAATGAGCAAAACTAATTCAAATCTTATATTTTTCAGATGACTTGTATTTTCTTGACGTTGGTATCAACTCATCGAAATTTTGTTGTTTTGGATCTTTTAATTTACACAGTAAGTAAATACAAATTAAAGGCGCCCCCCTTTGGAATTTGCCTTCGAAGGTAAGAGAAAGATGTGTGCTGTGCGACACACCAGATTTTTTTTTTTTATTTATTTTTAATAAATTTTATAAATACTTATTGTGAAGTGCACATAAAAAAAGAAGTCTTCAAGATTAATTTGTAATGCAAAAGTAAGTAATTTTCATTAAGTGATATAATCAAAATATGGAAACTAATTTTTTTTTTTTTTTTTTTTTTTTTTAGATAAATTAATTTTGGTGAGGATTGGTGGGCTATGAGGGGAGGAGGAGGCCCAAAAAAAATCTTACAATTTTTCGGATTATAAGTAAATTTCATATATATAATAGTTATTGATATTAAAATAAAAAAAATGAACTAAACTAATTAAAATTTTATATTTTTCAGATGACTTATTTTCTTGACGTTATTTTTTTTTTCATTTTGTTTAAATAAAAACTACTTATTTAATAATACAAATGAAGGAAATATTTTGCCCTAAGAGTGTAGGCCTCTCATTATCACCTAGTGGTATCTACTCATCGAATTTTCTTGTTAGGAGCTTTTAATATACACAGTAAGTAAATTAAAGGCACCATTTTGAAATTTGTTCTTTTAGAGTTATCTACGCCACTGTTTATTACTTTCTCTTACCTATATATATAAATAGAAAAGATTGGTTTTATGTCAAAAATTAGACGCCGAGATTTGTGTCGAGATATATTTAGTTTCGACCAGTAGGGCTACGGTACATTAGAATTAAAGATATAAAAATCTGGTGTGACTGGTAGCCTCAAAAATCCAGCGGCCTCTCGGGAAATTCCCGATTCTCCCGACCGGTAGGGAGCCTGCCTTTGTATCAATATTATTACTCCATATTTCTAAGCTTTTCTTTTTTTTTTACTTTTTAAATTAGTAGGATTTATATATAAATCTTAAATAAAAAAACCCTGTTATTTTGATTTTTAATATCTTTAAAAAAAGCTTTAATATCTAAATATTATTAGGATTTTTCTAAACCATTGGAATTTGTTATTACAAATAAACCGGATTTTAAATATATTCCAAATAAATAAAAAGGGGGAGAGAAAATAAATCCCATTCATAAGCAGTATGAGAAATTATATATCTAACAAAAAAAAAAAAAGAAGTAAAGTTTGAATGAATGAAAATTGAAATGGACGGATCATTAAAACTTTTCAATAAATACTCTCCCTCTCCTAATGGAGTTTATTATATAATAAATTAGTTTGCGACACTTTTCAATTATAAAGCGTGACAATTGGATGCATAATCGTGATTCGAATTTCGTGACAGATGTCATTTTGGAAAACCGTTTGTTTAGTTGTTTTAACTGGCATGCCCCATACCCCAAAACGGGTGGCTAATTAAAACTTGCTAATTCGTCTCATTTCCTAATGAATTTATTAATTAAATTATAATTAAAAACTCGAGAGAAAATATGTATTTTAAATATAATAATAATAATAAGTCTAGTGTTATTATTTTAATTTAAATTTCAAATCTCTAATTATAGAGAATACTTATTTGACAATGATAGAGTAGAGTTGAGGGATAATATTATGAAAATTTTGGAATTTTAATTGCTTTGAAATCGGAAGTTGGTGGGGGAATTGTTAATTAAAAGGGCCATCCTAAATATAATCAGAGAGCATTTCAGAGAAGTATGTATGCATGGAGTGGGGGAATAGCAATCGACGGAATATTTTGTTAATTAATTATTTATATTTATTTTCTCTCTTGTATTTAATAGCTTCTTAGGGGTAGTACTCTAAAGATCAACCCTCTCTGCTCATTACCAGCTTGTATCGACTATTTACATTTAAAGAGTAAATATTTGAATAAATAAACCGGTCTCCGATAAACCATTCTGGGTTAAATATTTGAATATATTTCTTTAATAAGTGGGAAAATGCAGAGAGATGCACCAAAATTACAACAAATACCGACATTAGTTTATTGGAGAGGGAGGGGGGGGGTGTAGGATGAAATTACGTTGAATTTGAATAAATTCGCTTTTAAAATAAACAAGGTATTAATCACAGAGAATGCTAATTGAGCTACATTTGAAATTATACTGCTTTTAATAAAGAGAGATCTAAAAATTTAATGTCCATTTTCAATTTTTTTTTTTTTTATAGATTTTATTTTTTTTAATAACAAATTTAGAAGCGTGAAATTATTCTAAAGGGGTCAAACGCAAATAGGAATAATATTCAGGTTGAATATTTTATATTTAACTCTTCTTCGTTATAATCGGGATGAATTAATCAAGAAACTCTGACTAAAGGCTGAATTTTTGAGTAGTCACTGAATATTTTAATGATATATTTTTAGCAAGGTTCGAATTTGTTTTTTTGAAATTCTTCTTTTAATTTATCTGCCACATGCTGACGTTTTGGTCTTAGTTCAAGATCTAGATTTTGGTTTGGTCTTCTTTTTCTCTCTCTAAATAAGTTCAAAGCAATTTCTCTATCTTTCTCCCATTACAGGCCGATCAAAAAGCCTTGTCATTTTCTCGTTCTCTTTATCCTTTGCCCAAAAAAATTTTTATCTTTAAAGCTTTTCAAAAATAAAAGTTTTACCTGTTATACATATAATTTTGTGTTATTTTTGTCTTTATTGCTGGTACACCATACAATAGAACCTCACTTAACGAGCATTTCTCATAACGAGTAATTCGAATAACGTGCAAATTGTAAAAGAATGATTCGATTAATGAGCGAGTACAAAACACGAATTTCGTCAAAATAAAAGTCTGTCCAATTAGTTTATAATTTAACTCTTATATTTTTTAATATTTGCGGTCACAAAAAAAAAAAAAAAAATTAAATAAAAAATTTAATTTTATTAGGCTATATTAAAGGGTTTTTATTAAAAACTATCAAATTTTCCATTATTAATAATTAATTACATATTAGGAACATGATGAAATAAACTCTATACCACAAATATCGACATTGTGGTTCCAGTAGCCATGGGCGTAACTAGAGAATTTGACTGCCTCCCCCCCCCCCTAGTCAAACCAGTCATCCTCGCTGGGGGAGGGGGGGCTTGGGACCTGGAAAGCCGCATATTTTCTCAATTTTTCTTGGGACAGAGAGCTTTCTGGGAGGGGGGGGGCACCTTCCTAGTTACCCCCATGCCAGTAGCATAGTAGTGCCTCTTGTGATCGCAACATTTTCTCAAATTTGTGATATATTGTGTTATATGTACATGAATAAAAATTAATTTAATTCATTATTAGGAACATAATCAAGAACTGGATGTTTCACTCTCCTCAATAATATGTAACTAATTTTCTTTGAATAAGCCTAATTCATAACATTTTATGAGTATTGTTTTGACAAGGAACGCATTATCGAATTTTACATTAATTTATATTAGAAAACTTGTTTCTCATATCGAGTGTTTCGCTTTACAAATTATACACGTTAAGCGAGGTTCCAATGTATTAAAAAAAAAAAATTATAATTCAAAAGCTTTTGGATATATTATTGGAGGATAGAAGATGGACATTTTTTAGAGTCGTACTGAATGACCTACTTTAAGAGATGCTTGGTTATTTTCCAACTCAAAAAGAGAAGAGGATTTTTCATGTGTTACAGACATGCAACGCCCCTGTTTGTCTCAAAACCAAAAGCATTATCTCCGCTAAATAAAAAAAAAGCGAATTTTAATATATTAAAACTATTGAAAGAGTCATTTAAGGGTTTGTTTGAAATAAAGCTTTTAGAAAAGAACAAAAGCCTGATTACATTTGACCGGAAATGAAATTCTCTCGAACGTAATTAAGGACCTCTTGGAGGTTAATTGAATGACTCGTCTAAGATGTTAGAGCTTTAACCTCCCATTCACCCCACCACAACGCAAACAACCATTTTTTTGCCCATCCCCTTCCTAAAATGATGTATGTTAATCTGTTGACTCCTGTCAAATATTGGACCTCTACTTGAGATGATCGATTCGAGGAGAATGATCGAGACTAAAGAAAGAAACTCCATTTCCTGGAAAAATCCTCTCTAAGGCCCAGCCAGCCTCCATCCCCTCTTCATTTTGTTCATCGGCCATCTTTAATGCCGATGGAATTAAAAAAAAATCTCCAGCAATCTAAACAAGAACAATATTAAAACCAAGTCATTTTTAGATTCAATTAAAAATATTCCTTCACTTTAAAGGATTTTTTTTTTTGTTCAAGAGATAAAGAAATAAATTAAATATAATTTAGTAATCAAAAACTTGAAGAACTTTTTAACTCTTTTTTCCTTCTCCTTCCAATAAAAAAATCTGATTTTAGCATTATGGAAAACGTAATAAAAGTGAATTAATTTTTTTTATATATTTCTCGATCAAAGTATTCTAAATTCAGATATTTAAAAAATCTACAGTAGTAGTAGTAGTAGTAATTATGAATTTTATTTATTTTCACACATTCACACTTTTTTCTCAGTCACACTCAGATTCACACACACATTCATACAGTCTTTTCGGCAACTTAGGCCATATAAGACTTTGACGATAACCGTTGTAGAGAATATATCTATTGTGGGGTCAGGCATTTCTATTTAAGCCATCTGGTATCCAAATGGCTTAAATAAAATCATCGGACTGCCTGGGTCCGAACCCGCGACGTTTGGTATAGGAGGTAGGCGCGCTACCTACTACGCCAAACTTGGGCTTTATTTATTTTAATATAGCCTATTATAAAATGACAACCGGATCAGATAAATATTATTTTTATTTAATTACCGACGCTAGTCATGTCATTCCTCAGGACAATTGGACGATGTTATGCATGAAGGAACCAAGCGCCGTTAATCTGATTAGATTTATCTATCTATCTTAGATGATAAAGGGCAATTAATTTGCACAATTGTAAACAAAACCAATGGCAATGGCTTTTTTTTCTTGTTTTATACAAAAAAAATGTGCACAGAGTAATAATGTTGTGATTTACCGTAAAAGAGTTAGATCTTCTTTTTTCCTACAAGATGGCGGTCTTATCTCAATTTCGATCATGATAGCGCTTGGTTGCTTCATGCATAACATCGTTCAATTAGTGGCCAAAAAAATAAAATGCAAATGAATACATTTTAAGCCAACCTCATCTGTATAACTGAGGCATAAGCAGAAATTTTTGATGGAGGGGGGGGGGGGTTCAAGAAAATTTTTTCAAACATTTGAAAAATTTAAGATTATTTTAGGGTATTTATAAATAATTTTTTTTTTTTTTTTTAGCTAGAGTAAATTATTATATTTCACTTTCTCTTACCCTATATGCAATCTAATTTGTGTTATAAAGCTTAAATATCTAGTCATGGCTTGGATCCCATGGGGGGGTGAACCCCCGAACCCCCCCCCCTGGCTACGCCTATGACCTGAGGAAGAATGTAAATGGTGTCGGAATCGCCGACAATTGAATTAAAGATTTTCTATTTTTTATTGTTGCATTCGTACTATATTTTGTTAAGGGCCATATAGATCTGTATTAATTTTGGTCTCCGCTTTTCGTTGTAATAAAAATTACAATTAGATTGATATAAAAAAATCTGCATCAAACTTCTAATCGACCATCTCGCGATTCGGGTTCGGTAACTAATAAACAGTTCTAATTATTTTGATCGGTTTCCTAATATTTATTTATATTAAAATACTTTGTATAATTTTGTATAATTATTATAATAATAATAGTTCAAGCACGATTTCATTTGATTTGGAAACAAAACAATCGTTAGTAGTGATGTTTGTTATTGTTCATAAAAAGTTATTCATACATTTATTAACATACCATAATATAACCATACAAACATAACAACATGAGGAGAAAGAAACATTAAGAGAATCATAATTACGTTTATCAAAAGTCAAGAAATTAAAAAAAAATATAGGTTCGTGACAGACCAGGATTTATGAAATAAGCTCTGCACTTTTAATAAAATCTCCTTACTAATTGTACAATAACTGATTGTACAATTAGTCGGCTAATATTTAAATAATTTGGTCGAAAAGTATAAAAAGAGAAAAAAAAATCTGGTGTGACTATCGTACAGCACAACTTTCTCTTACCTTCGGTAATTGAAAGTTGTGTTCTGTTCTTGTCACACCAGATTTTTTGTGTCCACATGCATTTAGTTTCCGACAGTACGGTACATTCGAAATTTAAAGTATGGAAAAATATTTATATTTTGTTACCATGGCAACCATTTCTCCTATCTTTCCTATGTAGTGCAAGAGTAAAGTGTGCTTCAAACAATTTTGAGAGCAAAATGAGAATATACATTTTAAAGAGCATCTAAAAAAATAATTGATTTTTGAATTTTAAACAAAATCTTTGGAGCGAATTTTGAGAAAATCGAAAAAACTGAAAAAGTGCATCAGTAAAGTACTAGTACTCTTGGAGTTGGGAATACTAGTACTCTTTGGTCGATTTTGTTCAAAAGCTTCGTGTCAGGTCCCATAGGGGTGCCTAACTTAAATATAAAATTTCAAATTCCTAGCTCTTTTCGTTCTTGAGATATTCACAGACAGACCATGTGGCGAAAACCACTTTTTTGGATTCAGGGGACATCAAAACCTGTATATCCATCAAAATCTCGACATCGAATTTTTTTACTTTCTCTCTCTATATATTAACATAGGTAAGAGAAAGTAATAAAAAAAACTTTGTTTGTTCCCTAATGCCAAAGCTCCTAAAATTAAAAAACTTCTTTTGGTATCTAAATCTCACGACGTTTCGGTTTAAATTTATTCGACTATCAGGTGACATGATTCTCTGCCAGTCAGACCAGATTTTTTTAAATTTTATTTATACACTTTTCGGCGGCAGAGCCCATTTAGAATTTACTATTTATATAGGCCCTACTTATTTGTTGTTTAAATATTCAATTAACGATGATCTTTTGGTGAACTTTTTACAATCATGTTCCTATCCCGAAATTCAGTACCACTACACTTCGTTGCACCAGACATGCCGACTTTCTTTAAAATTAACAACCCAATAACCGAACTAAGAGATTTTTTTTTGGGGGGGGGGGCAAAATTTAATTTGCCGCCCTCTGTTTAAAATTTTCTATACAAAATTCATTTCATTTTATCTTTTTTTTTTTTATAGTAAATCTTTCTTTAATCCGCAGCCCCCTCCCCTCCTAGATCCGACCCTGAATAACCGTATAGGAGTTCTTGAGCAATAAATCGGAAAATTCATAATTCGATTGTGCATCAAATTTCTAAAACCTCGCAAATTTAAAAATTTTTCTTTTGTTAATTAACAATTTATATTGTTGTTTTGTTAATTCATAATTTTGTTTTTGAGTTAATTTAATTATAATGTTGTTATTAAAAGAATGCGTTGCCTTGATCAAAGACCGAGTTTCAATACAATTTATATTAGTCACCATGTCTCCCTCTTCATCCCTGAGGCGCCCTTTTGTGTACTCGTATATTCAAATGGCGACCTGTATACGGCGATGCACACATTTAGAGGATTCAATTTGGACGTCACGCGTGCTCAAGCATGCCCCGTGTCTTGTGATAAAGCCAGATTAAACCTTTACATATGGAGGGCGTAGATATATATTCTGATAATATCAACAAGTCCTCACAATGGTCGCCGGGACTAAAGTAAATGCATTCAATTAGTCGCGCCGACGATACCCCATCCCATCCTGATCCCACCCTTAGTTTTCATACCCCCGAGGGGACTCGTCAAGAGACCGAGTCGAAATCCTTCAAATTACTCAAAAACAGTTGCCATGGATACTAACTTTGTCCTCTTTCTCTCTCTCTCGATAGCGAATCATCTTCTCTTTATTTAGCAGAACATAAATATCCTCTTCAGAATAAAAAAAAAAGAATTTCTTCTATTGAATTCAGAAGTAAAAATCACATTACAATTTTTTTTTTTTTTACTTACGCTAATTAAAGGTACATTCTGTAAGGGAGGGGGCAATTACCCCATTTACCCCCTGTATTCGCCATTGCTTTTATGGGGAGATGGTCCTCGCATAAAGTATAATAAAAACATTTAATTTAAATCAGTGTTTGATTTTCTTAATTTTTAAAAGAGACTTTTTGTGAGGATCATCCCCTCATATAATTGACAAGTAATCACCTTTGAGTAAGCTCCATTAGTAATTTTTTCCGCATTGCCTAGGCCAGGAATGAACCTTTTTGAGAGGGTTTTTGAGTGGGTCAAATTTTGTTCATAATTTTTTAATACTAGCTCGTGGGACACTTTGCACCAGAGTAAAGTTTAAAAATTTTTAATTTCATTCAATTGGCTTAAGGTGCGCGTCTCGAAAAGCCGTTAGAAGACGATTGACTACCGAGTTACTCGAGGCGGCAAGAGATGGCGTTAGTTTTTCCCATAGGAATACAAGGGATTTATTCCATTTCATTTTAAAGTTTCCAGCTAATTAATTAAGGGAAGAAAATTAATTATTTTTTAACACAATGATTGCTAATTTTATTATCCATAAGATATAGAGCGAATTTTTTAAATATAGACTATATTTTATTTAATGCGATTAATCTAAAAAAAAAATTATTTTTTCGAAAATCAAAAAAAGGACTTCTATAAGTTGTAGATATTTTAAATAGCTTTAATTTTAAAAAAAATTTGAGGTCGATAGCTTCAAAACTGTGGCCGCTGGAATCTCCCCAAATTAGCACCTCGAGACGCGCACCTTGACAGCTAAAAATAGGGGTGGTTTGACGATTTAAAAATTTTTAGTGAACCTCTTTCCTCCTTCACGTGCAACTTTTTTTAGTTGACTTACTGTGAGTAGCAATTGTGGGTCAGTTAAAAAGCTTGCGTGGGTGTCTGTCTGATCCAGAGGTCATAAGTTCACCATCACTGGTCTAGGCCAATCTTCTGTGATATTTTTATAAATTCGTTTATCCTTGCTGGAAGATAGGCAACCCAAATGGCCAACTCCTTTCGATTGTTTCAAAGTTTTAGATCGGACCTCTCTGTCAATATCCAAGGGTATTTAATTTTCAAGTTCTCGTTTACTAATAATAATAATTTATTGAATACAAAAATTGTAACTAATTTTCTTTATATCTTTTTCTTCGGCTCCTAATGATATAATTTTTTTTTTTTTTTTTTTTTTTTTTTTAAGAAACTTTCCACTTCTCTTTTAATAGATTTTAAAGTTGTACTGCAATCGCTTCTCAAATTTTTTAATGATTATATTAAGCTATATTAAACCATGAGATGAAACAACAAAGTTCGAAATATGGACATACACAAAGTTTGTCTTTGTTAGCATATTTGAAATATAGACGACTCTATGGTTATTTTAATCCGATTCGCCCTTTGAATCGATTGCTCTCTGTCATACATACATTTCTTAATTAAATTAAAAACATTTGCCTTTTGCATGGGATAATTAATACCGTATTTATATATTTTATGGAATGGTAAAATCTATAAATAAACAAGTTTTAAGTTAATTTTTCGTTCCTAGATTTAATGACTTGTATGCACAAACTGGATTAAAAAAAAATAATAATAAACAACTAAGTTTGAAATTGTCTGCCATTAAACGATTTAATTCACATCCGGCATTTGATTAAAATAATGTGCGAGTTAATTTATAGATAATATAGTGATTGGTGTTATTTTGGTAACATAAACATAATGAATATTATTAACCCTGGACTTTGTAAAATATTATTCCCGCACACATGGAGGATAGATAGATAGTTAAATAAATGGAATCGATTAAAATGAAATCGGATTCTTGAAACCATTAAAATGGATTCGATTCGAAAGAGGTAGGGATTTGCAATTTATTCATTTGAAATTACTCATGATAGAGTTGTAAGGGATAAATGGACGATCGTTTACTTTGGCTTCATTATTTTTATATCGAAAACCCAAAAAAATATATTATTATCTTCTTGTATTCTCTGTCAATTCCTATCTCAGCCCACTCACTCTCTTCGCCCACAATATGTTAAATGAAAGAGAAGGAAAAGCTGTTTTTTAACAATAAATGTATATGGGGCATTCCACGCCAACTCGACCACTTCTGAACCCGACCATTTTTGATTTGGCTGAAAGTTTGTCATCTTTTTGTACCCTATTGAAAACGTGTTTGAGAATTTTTTCAGATTTTACGACCCAGCCAAAAAAAAGTTATAGCATTTTCAAAAAACATCGATTTTTTTTTTAAATAACCGTAAAACTGTCAAAAATTAACTTATCGGGACGATTTTTTTTTGAAATTTTTGTCTTTAAATGTACTTTTCAGAAAAAAATATGACAAAATTTTACAGATTCATCTTGAACGTTTTTTTTGACATTTTCGTAAAAAAACAAAAATTTTGGGATGAATGACACTTTTTTTTTTAATTTTTTTTTTTTATAAAAAACTTTGATTTTTTCTACAATTGCTCTGAAAATTTCAGAGTGGGATTATTTCGCTTTCTATTTTTTTTTATTTTTGAAAAAAAAAATTTTTTTTCTCCGCTTATTTATCATGATGGTGCTCTTAAATTCTTCCAGGACTGTCCAAGATTCTAGAAAATTGAAGAAAAATAATAATAATAATAGATAGGGGTGATGAAAATCGA
The DNA here is from genome assembly GCA_023213315.1 of Euborellia annulipes. Lineage (NCBI taxonomy): Eukaryota > Metazoa > Arthropoda > Insecta > Dermaptera > Anisolabididae > Euborellia > Euborellia annulipes. The sequence goes on along the minus strand of JAKCPI010008513.1, from coordinate 68,686 downwards.
GAAAATTCCATTTATCCTGAAAAAATTAGAAATTAGTTGTGTATTCAACTACTGAAGTATTTGAAGCGTCAAGTAAAAGCTTAGAAACATGGGCGTAACTAGGGGAGTGCCAGGGGGGCCTGGCTCTCCCCAGAAAGCTCCTTGCCCCAAGAAAAATAGAAGGGGGGGGGGCCATGGGACCAGCCATCTTCCGGTGGGCCTGGAAAGCCCCATATTTTCTCAATTTTTCTTGGGGCAAGGAGCTTTCTGGGCAGGGCCAGGCCCCCTGGCACTCCCCTAGTTACGCCCATGTTTCTAAGCTTTTACTTGACGCTTCAAATACTTCAGTAGTTGAATACACAACTAATTTCTAATTTTTCAGGATAAATGGAATTTTCTCGATTTTCATCACCCCTATCTATTATTATTATTATTTTTCTTCAATTTTCTAGAATCTTGGACAGTCCTGGAAGAATTTAAGAGCACCATCATGATAAATAAGCGGAGAAAAAAAAAATTTTTTTTTTCAAAAATAAATAAAAATAGAAAGCGAAATAATCCCACTCTGAAATTTTCAGAGCAATTGTAGAAAAAATCAAAGTTTTTTATAAAAAAAAAAATTAAAAAAAAAGTGTCATTCATCCCGAAATTTTTGTTTTTTTACGAAAATGTCAAAAAAACGTTCAAGATGAATCTGTAAAATTTTGTCATATTTTTTTCTGAAAAGTACATTTAAAGACAAAAATTGCAAAAAAAAAATCGTCCCGATAAGTTAATTTTTGACAGTTTTACGGTTATTTAAAAAAAAAAATTGATGTTTTTTGAAAATGCTATAACTTTTTTTTGGCTGGGTCGTAAAATCTGAAAAAATTCTCAAACACGTTTTCAATAGGGTACAAAAAGATGACAAACTTTCAGCCAAATCAAAAATGGTCGGGTTCAGAAGTGGTCGAGTTGGCGTGGAATGCCCCATATATAGGATTGGTATTAGAATTAATTGAAGTGGTTTTTTGGCTGGTACCGGACAATTAATTAATTAGCAAAAATATTTATATATATATTTAATCCTCTTCGACTAAAATAATTGTATTCAACAAGACTATGTTTTTTGTTGGTGGGCCAAGCACCCCCGGGAATCTATCCCAGGATCTCCAGTCATTCCGTGACTTCGGTGTGCTATCCATTGCACCAAGCCACCGGAACCTCCAAAAACACCTCTTCCCCTATTTTAACTGTCCGGGAGGGTACCAAACTTAAATATAAAATTTCATTCTCCTAGCTCATTTCCTTCATGCCTTAAATCATCATACACAGACAGACATATAGTCAGACCAATTACAAAACGTATATATATCCATCAAAATCTCAAGATCGAATTTTTGACATGAATCCAATACCTACTCTTTCTATAAATAGACCTATACATATATAGGCAAGAGAAAGTAAAAGTACCTACCTAAGAAAAATGTGAGAATTAGAATTGTTAATGAGAAACAGGATGAAGAAATAAGTGCAGCTAGTATTTGTTTAATTTATTTAAGGTCCATTAGGCTAACGTTTCGCCCTCGGTCGAGACCATCTTCAGAGCTTATGTGCTGTCAATATGAGACAAATTTTACGAACTCAATTATATAATTCATAAGTTATGAATTATATAATTGAGTTTGTAAAATTTGTAAGTTATGAATTATATAATTGAGTTTGTAAAATTTGTCTCATATTGACAGCCCATAAGCTCTGAAGATGGTCTCGACCGAGATCGAAACGTTAGCCTAATGGGCCTTAAATAAATGAAATAAAACTAGCTGCTCTTATTTCTTCATCCTGTTTCTCATTAACAACTTTTATTCAGCTTTAAATCTACTTTTCTCAGAGGGGATTAGATAAAATCTGAATTTAAATAAATTATATTTTTATTCAGATTTTAAAAAATTTATTTAAGGTCTTTTTCGGCATCTTAAGCCATTTAGACCCAGTTCCTAATGATATCCAATTCAATATAAATAAATTTCTATTTTCGATTGTTCAGATTCACACACATTTTTTTCTCATTCACACTCACACTCACACACACATTCACACAGTCTTTTCGGCAACTTAGGCCATTTAAGACTTTGACGATAACCGTTGTAAGTAATATATATATTGTGGGTTCAGGCATTTCTATTTAAGCCATCTGGTATCCAAATTGCTTAAATAAAATCATCGGACTGCCTGGGTCCGAACCCGCGACGTTTGGTATAGGAGGTAGGCACGCTACCTACTACGCCACACCCGGGGGCAAAATATAGATTGCTTGAATTGTTCAGATTAAAACTATTAGTCAGAATTAATTAATTAATTAATTAATAATTTAATAAATAACAATATCAATATGTTCTTTATCTTTAAAAAAGATTGAAAAGTGAAATATTGGGGTATGATTTATTCATTTTGAAATTAGTCATGATAAAGTTGTAAGGGACAAATGGACGGCCGTAAAGAGAGAGACATTGGTCCATTCGGTTTGGCCACTCGGGAGGGTGAAGTGATGAGATCCGTGTATATGTGTTTACTGTTTGTGTAATCCGAACCAGTTTGTGGTGAAGAAGCACCAGGCAAAAGGGAGAGGGTGGAGGAGGTGAAACGTCGCCGATGACGACATGGCCGGATTAAGGGTGGCATTTGTGGGTTTTGTCGGTCATGCCCATCTCAGGCTTATATCTACAATAGTGAAGAGAGAAGAGATAAGGAAGGAAGGCCACAAAATGCGATCATGTCTTCTTTCTTGTCTGTGTGTGTGTGTGTTGAGAAAAAAATTGAATACAATTCACAAGATGACCTCCTCCATCCTTTCTCTATTCTCTCTGTCTCTCTTTTCTTCACGTATCACAAATAAATTTAATTTAATTTTATGGGAAGAATATTAAATACTATTAAATAATCAAGTGAAAATATGATAAATTAATTTTCAATTTTCTAACTAATCATATTTAATATGCTTAGTTTAAATAATCTTAACTCTCGAATGAAAAGCTATTGTTTCAGTAGTTCACATTCTATAGAAAAAAAGCAAACATGTGGGATCGTAGGACCCCCGGCAGGAACGAAGTTCCTCACGTCTTTTCTTCAAATCAGAATATAATTTAATATGAATATTATTTAATATATAGAAGGAAATAAAGAGAATGAGAAGGTGGGCTTTGCCTCGCCAAGACTTAGCTAATCTCGCCTTCCTTCGTCGTCGCTCGGGCGCTAGGAACGCATTTTTGTTAGGAACGCGTTTTTGTTACGTTATATTTTCACCCAATTCACCCTGAGTAAGCCGCGTTAAAGAATTTCGTTCTAAAAATTTTAAGTTAAATATTAACTACCGTATTTTATAACGAATTGTGGCTGTTATACAATTGGATTAATGATCATTAATCCAATTATCTACCGTATTCTGATTTGCCCAAAGGCCCCCTCCACCAGTCCTCAGAGAGGCTAAAACTTTTCATTATTGAAGTAGAAGAAATTAACTATGCTGAATAATTAAGGTTATATAGAAAAACAACCCGTTAGGCATTCCGAAATCTTTGCCAATAAATTATTTTAACGTGGAAGGCAGTAGCTGGTTCTTATTAATTTTATTCCCTGTCATTAGTGTGACTTGACACGTTGTGGTAACTCTGAAGAGTAACTCTCATGGGAATGATACTGGGGTGGGTTCCCGTTTCCTTCCTCAGGAGGAGGCATCTCAAATAGAGTTTGATAATTTATTCCTATGAGGTGGATTTGAACTCGAGTTGTATTCAACTCAGAATTATAAGCTTAACTGCTTTATCCCCTTGGCTAATCGCCTCCTCAAATTCTCTTTATTATTAAAATTATATACTAATTTTATTTATTTTTATTTTGTGGTATACTTTATAATATTTCACTCGCAAAGGACTGGAGGTTTTTATTTTAAAAAAAATTCCAGGATCGCGTTTCTATATTTATTAGTCTATTAGAGAGAGTTATTATAGAAAATTAACAGAAAATTTTTTTTTTTTTTTTTTTTTTTTTTTTTAAACATTCACACTTTTTTCTCATGCACACTCACACTCACACACACATTCACACAGTCTTTTCGGCAACTTAGGCCATTTAAGACTTTGACGATACCCGTTGTAATATATATTAATCTATTGTGGGTTGAGGCATTTCTATTTAAGCCATCTGGTATCCAAATGGCTTAAATAAAATCATCGGGCTGCCTGGGTCCGAACCCGCGACGTTTGGTATAGGAGGTAGACACGCTACCTACTACGCCACACCCGGGGGCTAACAGAAAATTAGAAAATCGATTATTATAAAACTAATTTTAATAAATAAATGTAAAACGGAATTAATGGAAACCCCAAGACGTCCCTCCGGCGCCAGATCCCGTCCTTGAGTACCCTCTAGTCCACAATGCCTGATTAGATAGAGTGTCATTGAGGGAATTCCCGGGGGACCCTAAGGGGATCCCGGGAGAGAAGACAAGAACCGGGACGTGGCTCGTAAACTCACAATAAGCAGGGTCCCTTTTCATTACACCCCCAGGGGCGTAAAATCGCCACGTGACCCTTTGGCTTCTTCGCTATTGTCTCCGGACGTCTTTCATTTGGCTCTACAATATTGTTATTATATATAAGATAAAATAGGATTCCATCTATCTATATATAAACTTAGATATACATCTGAATAGATTTATATCTCGAACGTGGAATGAATAAAGGGGTAAAAAATACACAAACCGAGTTCACAATTGGCATGCCTAGTAGATAAACAATTGAAAATAGAAATCGAGATAATATATTGGCCAGTCCATTGGAATGTTAAATAATCTCTCTGCTCTCTCTATATATGGCCCCTGGGACTATCTATTCAATTAAAATAGAATTTACTTCTACCAATATTAACTAACTAATGACGTCATTTGATTGTAATAAAAAAAGCAATACACATGCATGGGAAGGTAAACTTATGAAATGACAATCAAATAATTTGGGATAAAAATTATTATTGATGCACGTTTGATCTTATTTTTATTTGGGCGCAATTTTTCAGGCAACAAAATGTGATGTGAAATTATTAGGAAAACCATAGGGAAAATTTAGGAGACGATAAAAAAAATCATGATAAAAAATTGAATATATTCATGTTAATTTTTACTTTCTCTTACCTCTATATATATGTTAATATATAGAGAGAGAAAGTATTGGATTCATGTCAAAAATTCGATGTCGAGATTTTGATGGATCTTCACGTTTTGAGGTCCCCTGAATCCATGGTTTTCGCGACATGGTCTGTCTGTGTGTCTGTGTGTCTGTGTTCAATTTTAAGCATGAAGGAATTGAGCTATGAGGTTGAAATTTTATATTTAAGTTAAACACCTCCCGGGACCGACAAAATAAGCTTTTAATCAAAATCGGCCCATGAGTACTAGTACTTTACTGATGTACTTTTTCAGTTTTTTTCGATTTTCTCAAAATTCGCTCTAACGATTTTGATTAAAATTCAAAAATCAATTATTTTTTAGATGCTCTTTCAAATGTATATTCTCGTTTTGCCCTCAAAATTGTTTGAAGCACACTTTACTCTTGTGCTTCATAGAGAAGATAGGAGAAATGGTTGCCATGGTTGCAAAATATAAATATTTTCCCATACTTATAAATTTTACATCCGAATTCAAATATTCCCTACTGCCGGGGACTAAATACATGTCGACACAAAAATCTGGTGTGACAAGCACAGTACACAACTTTCGATTACCGAAGGTAAGAGAAAGTTGTGTGCTGTGCGCCAGTCACACCAGATTTTTTATTCGTTTTAAGGTCTTTTTCGGCATTGGAGGCTATTCAAACCCCGTCCCTGTTTATTTTGATTGGTATCCAATTCATCTGAAATAAATTTTGTCGCTTGGGGCGGGATGCGAACTCCTGACCCCAGATCAAACACAATCAAGATTGGACAGCTCCATGTTAAAAATTGGTTATAATTTTAGGGCCATCTATACGCTTGTCAGGAAACTAACAGTAAGCGGGCTGAATAAAAACTCGCTTCCAGAGAGATTTGAACTCAAGTTTATTGCATTTCACTTGCTGTCATACTGGCTGCTTCACTCTCCGCCACTTTGCTTTATATTTCGAATCTTTTTTAAGCTACTTAAATGGCACGTAATACTATTAATTTTTTTAAAGTGAAACTTTTATTATATCCTCTCAAAATTTTTGGCTCTTCTATCAGCATGTCGCGTTACAAGCCGTGACGTCAAGAGCCGTGACACTACAAGCATGACGTCACAATCCGTGAGAACAAAAATAAGAAAGTTGAAATTTAATATATATAACGAATTATAAAAAAATCATTGTGGCTAGCCGCCCGCCGAAGGCGGGCGGCGTGGCTAATTACTAAATAAATATTGTTCACAGTTTTTAATATGCCTCTATTGATTTCTCATTATCATTCCCATTTTCCAATTATTAAGTTAAGATTAAAAACGCGATTTTAATACCCTTAATTGAATAATTTTCTGAAAATTTTCAGTTAAACGCCTACGATCCGAAAAAAGTTTCACTTGCATCGTGGTTTCATAAAACCACACAATGATTTTTTTTTTAAAAGGGTCATTTATAAATTGTAAAAAATTTATAATTAAAAGTAATTTATTAGTTTAAAAAACTTAATTAATTTATATCCAGATTTTTAAGCCACTGACAGCGTAACATGTCTTTTGAAGGAAAACAGCCATCCAGGAAAACAGCCAGTATTGCCATCTAGCCACTTGTCATATAACTAAAAGAAACTTATAAACATTCTTCCCATAGAGTTTTCCCTCCATGCTCTTGACCTTTGGTATCAGAAGTGAATTCTCTACCCCTGAGTCTCTAGGTCGCCAGACAGATTGATAATATAATCTATTTATTATTATTGCATGTAGTGGTGTCCTAACATTTTTCAATTTAGTCCACTCTAAATTGAACCTTTTTATTCAAGAGAAGAAAAAAAATTTGAATTCTAATTTCATTTTGACCTTTTTACACTTAATTTGCTTTCTTATTTTTATAACCCATCAAAAATTTTATTAGCAAATTTTTGACACATAAATATATAGCATTCTTACTAATTAAGATTCTAATTATTTCCATTTGAATGAGAGATGATGATTAAATAATGGAAATATTATTATATTTTCAAAATTCATTACAATTTTATATTTAACTAGATTAGAAGAAGTGAGGTTATTATCTTAGAGGCGTTCGGAACTCTTAAAAATAATTATATTCAAAGCTTATCATCTAAAATGTCATCAATCCAAACAAATAAACCTTCGTTTCCAAGCCGATAAAACAGCAATAAACTCGTTATTTTGACCAGTATTTTGAAAATTACCATCTCTAATACTTGATATCATAAAATGAATGGGATCTTTAAATAAATTAATTTAGAAAATATTATAAAAATGAGATTGGACAGCACAGTCAACATTTAGATTAAAAACATACGATAAACGTCCATTGTGATGGATATCTATGTTCCAGTCAAGTTCACATTTGAGGATTTGTTATTAAATTACATTAACTAGAGAAAAACTGATTCAATCGCTCAGGGCATAAAAGAAGGCCTTTCACTTTAAAACACTTTTGTTCGTATATTTAAAAAAAGGCATAATCTGTGGCTTTGCTTAGTCTATATTTCGAGATTTTGAAGAAAATACACGTTTTGAGATCCAAAAAAAAAAGGGTTACGCAAAATGCTCTGTCTCTCTGCCTGTGTGTCTGTATAACTGTCTGTGAACAAAATATCTCAAGAACGAAAAGAGCTAGGAGGTTGAAATTTTATATTTAACTTAGATACTCCCCTGGGACGTAACACGAAACTTTTGAACAAAATCGTCCAAAGAGTACTAGTAATTTACTGATGTACTTTTTCAGTTTTTCTTCGATTCTCTCAAAATTTGCTCTAACGATTTTGACTAAAATACTTAAATTTTTTCATAGAAAAATTAGACAAATAGTTGCCAAAATATTAAATATTTCCCTTGTTTATAAATTTCTATCTTTTTTTTTTTAAACATTCACACTTTTTTCTCATTCACACTCACACTCACACACATTCACACAGTCTTTTTTCGGCAACTTAGGACATTTAAGAATTTAGACGATAACCGTTGTAATTAATATTTATATTGTGGGTTCAGGCATTTCTATTTAAGCCATCTGGTATCCAAATGGCTTAAATAAAATCATCGGACTGCCTGGGTCCGAACCCGCGACGTTCGGTATAGGAGGCAGGCACGCTACCTACTACGCCAAACTCGGGGGCTAAATTTCTACCTTTATTTCTGTCGGAAACTAAATACATGTCTAGGTAGAGGTTTGTTTGAAAAGAGATGGAATTTTTTTTTCGACAAACGCTCAAATAGACTGTAAATAAGCTAGTCAACTTATCTTAAAAGATAAGATTGTTCGACTCCAGGGGGCGCAATTTTTGCCCAACCAAACACCTACTTATCTCGCAAATTTATTATCTTAAATATCAATATATGTCAACACATAAAATCTGATGTGGCAAGCACAAAACACAATTTTCAATTACCGAAGGTAAGAGAAAGTTGTGTGTTGTGCGACCACTCACACCAGGTTTTTAACTTTTGCTTGGTCTACATGTAGAAGCAAAATAATATTATATATTAACTAATTTTAATATTTATATATTTTTAAAATTTAAACATTGTCTATAATTAAAAATTCTCCAATAAAAATAATATTATTTTGCCTTAGGCCTTTTCCTGATTCTTGTTAACCATTCTATATGTTTACAATCGTGCATATGAGATGTGTGTGTTGGTATAAATTCGGACTCCATTATATAATAAATTTATAAAATATTGTATATATTTATTTTCTAAACTTCATAATACATAATAAAAAATATATAAAGACTTGATTAGGATTTATCCCTTAATTTTAAATAACTAAATTGACTGTCTAAAAATATAATCTATAAATATTAATAGATTAATTAATACAAAAGGAGGAGGAGGGAGGGTAGATCAGTTCTTCGTTTGAGGTGAAGTTTTCTCATTTGGTTTTTGCTTTTTTCGTCTAATAAAGATAAATTCTATAATCCAAGATATCATCGAAATGATCGCCATCACAGACATACTGATGATGCATAGTCGATAGCTATCTGTCCAGTCGCGAAGAAATCCTGAAAATGATAAATTAAATATTTTATGATTTATACAATATTTAAACATTATTTTGAAGTTTCTAGTCAGGATCGAAAAGATAAGTGGGGTTAATAAGTTTTTTTTTTCACTTCCTTGAAAGTAGCTAACTCTTTGACTCATAAATTTTTTTTTCTTTAATAGGAGAATTAAATCATGTTTCAACTAGAGCCAACGGGTACCAGTTCAAAAATAACATAAATTTATTATCACAACTAGTAGAATCGATTTTCAGAAAAAGTAGATTAGTAAAGAAGTAGTTATTCTTTGACCGATTATATTAAAAATCCTCGAGACCCTTACGAAAAGGGTAGTTAGCTTAAGTATAAAATTTGAGTAACGAGAGATTTTTTTTTTGGAGTTATTTCGTTAACCCATATTTTTTGATGATTGACTTGAAATTTATTAAATTTATTGTTAAAAAATCTTAAATTCCCAGAAGATTCATTCCAATCAGTGGCGGATTAATGCAATTTTGTCGGGGGGCGGTTTTTTTTTAATTTTTTTTTATTCAAGGACTTTAGACCCCTTTCCTATTTATTTAAATTGATTGGTAACAAATTCAATTGAAATTAAAGAGCGGAAATCATAATTTCTTTAGATGACTAGTTTTTATAACTGTTTGAATGTCTTCTCGGGGAGGGGCGATCGCCCCCACCGCCCCCCCCCTTTTAATCCGCCCCTGATTCCACATAAAATAGCAAAATATTTACCAAAATTTCTCTGAAGAGATTTTATTGCTTTTCTTAAAAATGCCATTAAAAGAGAGAATTTCCTTATTAGCTTGAATTTTAATGAATTTCAAGTGAAAAAATGTGGGTTAAAATAACTCAAAAACGAAAAAACTTTTGATACTCAAATTTTAAACTTATACGTAGTATACTAGCTAATTTAACACATTACAGCGAACTATATTGCATTAAATAGTTAAATATTTATTGCACCTTAAATTTTTACTTTCTCTTACCTATGTATATATGTAATATATATAGAGAGAGAAAGTATTGGATTCATGTCAAAAATTCGATGTCGAGATTTTGATGGATCTTCACGTTTTGAGGTCCCCTGAATCCAAAAAAGTGGTTTTCGCGACATGGTCTGTCTGTGTGTGTGTGTTCAATTTTAAGCATGAAGGAATTGAGCTACGAGGTTAAAATTTTATATTTAAGTTAAACACCTCCCGGGACCGGAAAAATAAGCTTTTAATCAAAATCGGCCAAAGAGTACTAGTACTTTACTGATGTACTTTTTCAGTTTTTTTCGATTTTCTCAAAATTTGCTCAGATTTTTTTTTAAATTCAAAAATCAATTATTTTTTAGATGCTCTTTCAAATGTATATTCTCATTTTGCAATTGAAATCTTCTGAAGACCACTTTACTCTTGCACTCCATAGAAAAGATAGGAGAAATGGTTGCCATGGTAACAAAATATAAATATTTTCCCACACTTATAAATTTTACATCTGAATTCAAATGTTCCGTACTGTCGGGAACTAAATATATGTCGACACAAAAAATCTGGTGTGACAAGCACAGAACACAACTTTCGATTACCGAAGGTAAGAGAAAGTTGTGTGCTGTGCGCCAGTCACACCAGATTTTTAAATCTTATAAAATCAAATTTTTTTTTGAATTTTATATTTTTTTTTCCTTTACTTTTCATTTGAAATGAAAAATATATATTTTAGTTGAATTTAAGGTGCAATAAATATTTAACTATTTAATGCAATATACAGTTCGCTGTAACGTGTTAAATTAGCTAGTATACAAACTAACAATTAGCAACATTATGCTAGATTGTATACAAGTGTATAACTAACAATTTACAACACAGTAGCTATACGAACTGACCCAACTGGCTTCATCAAATTAATTCGGATTAGATAATATTATTGCAACCAAAATAAATGTTAAGTTAAAGAATAATTCTTGTAATAAAATAAAACATTCGAAATTTAGTTTAAATAAAATCAGATATTAAAAAAATTTTAGTAAAATTCATTATAATCCTTTTCCAAAATTTAATTAATTATTTAATATGAGTTCATTACCGAAAAGAGGCCCGAAGAGTAGAATACATAGTCCATTGTTGATCATATTAAGCCCAAGGGCCGCAGGAAGCTTCTCCAATGAGACGTATTCACTCACTGAGAGGTTCAGGTTCGTTACGGTGGTCGCTCTCACGATGCCTGTTGCGCCGGCTGCCACTAACAATGGGATGTATTCCGTCTGGTAGGAAATTACTGAAACATTTAAATTTCATTTTCATGAGAGCTGATAAGAAACCTAATTGACTTCACAAAGTGAACTTATTTTTAATATTTATTTAAATTATATATTCGTTTGATATAGAAGTGAATTAAATATGTAAATTTAGACAGAAGGTAGCACCTCCATCAATAAAATTCCCAAATCGTACTGATAGTCCAATAAATTTTTTTTATAATTTTTTTACAAACTACTTTATTGTCAAAACCAGGGCCGGCGTTTCGGTTCAGTTTATTTCTTCATCATTTGTAGCCCTGAAGATGGTCTCATATTCAACCGAAACGATGGCGCTGATTTTGAAAATAAAGTGAAATATAAACTAGCTACTTTGCTCATTCTTCTCTACCAAATTTAAATATTATTTATATTATATATTTTGTGAGAATATTTATTTTACTGATGGCTAAACGATTCCTTGCTCTCGGGAATGGAACCCGGAATCTCCAGCCTATACAGTAGAATGTTAGATCTAACCAAGATTCCTGCCCCTAAGCAAAGCACGCAAATATAAAAATGAATTCAATGAAGCTCTTATATAAAATTATTTTACGAATAAGTTTAGTGAGCTCTCGTGTTTTGTGTGAATAACAAAACGCGCTAAAACATTTTTGAAATAATAATATTTACAAAATGGCTAAAAATAGATCGCGCACTTGTCAAAAAAATTTTAATGTTTCAAAGTGGTTTGGAGAATTAGCGATGTCAAAGATGCATCTCATGCCGGTGCCGAACCTGTCACGTTAGGCGTTGATAAAATCAAAATCATGATTGATAGCTACTGTCTTTTGGCTGGTCATGTACTAAATATTATTGGCACAACTGTTTCCAGAAGGGTTGAAAAAAAATAGGGAGATTATTAAATAAAATTCCTTCCCTTAATTCATTAATGTTCAAACCGCTTTTGGTTTTCATTAGTTAAAATAAAAAAGATTAATGGCATTGAATGCTGTTAAATCAGAGCTTATAAAATTCACTTGTCTCCTTGGCTCGATGTTTGATGAGTGAAAAATTGAATGTGACATTCTTTTAAGAAGAAATTTAATAGTCATCAGATGAATGATAACTTTATTTAATTTTTAACCAAACCTCTTGAAAGATACCAGTATATCCTATATTAATACTGGGAAAAAAATAATAACGTAAAGAAGGGAAAGATTGAGAGGATGAGAAAATTGTATTAAAGTTGTCAAATCAAGAGAGAAAGATTCAAAGAAAAGTTCAAATTAAATCAATAGGATGTTTGGCTTTTATTCATTTAATGTATAAAGCCAGAAGCTCAACTTGAAAGCCACCCTCCGATATCTTCTATAATTAGAATATCGAATAATTTTTAATTTATAAACCAATATCTTTTAAATTACATTTTTTTAAATCAATATTATAACTATATATCATTCCAAAAACATTTGGGAGAGAAGCATATACAACAACGAATTCTTAATCATTACTACAGTGCGTTAAGATGTTTTAGTTCCACTTGGTATTTTGATCTTAACTTCCATATTACTGTACCGATCGGGATGAAATTTTTTTTACAGATATATAATATGCTTTGATGTTTATTAACAAAACTTCCCGTCGATATGTCTCATTTAAAAAAAGTTATAGTAAAAAAATTGAAAATTGACTGTTTAAAAGGGTTAGGTTTCCCTTTTAAAATTTTTTTTATTTTTTTTTCTCGTGAATAGCGATTTCCCGCTGGTCGATAGTGGGTAACTATCGGCAATCGCGTTAAACATCGCGGATGAGCTGCTTCTAGAGGTCTTTAATGAGAGTGAGATCGGGCGAGTACGGGGGCCATTCCAAAACAAGGATACTATGACTTGAAAGCAACTTCTTTGTGGTTGCGGGCGCGGGAACCGACGCATTATCTTGAATAAAAGTTGAATCAACAGCAAGAAAGCGGTTCAAATATGGCAATAAATTGTCCCTAAGAATATTTTGGTATCCAATTGAATGATCCTTCTATCCACGAACGCTAATCTTGACTTTTCGAACGCTGAGAATGCTGCCAATATCATGATATAGTCGCCGCCGAAATTGCACTTAGAAAAAATGACGCAGTTTGATCCGAAGATCGTGCCAAGCCATCTGGGCAGTCCAAATTAAATTTCTCTTTGACCAACCAAACAATCTTTAAAGTAAAAACCCTTTGTTTTTTAATTTAGCCATGTATGACGAGCATCGCTGGAATCAGAACGACGACGCTGATATTCAACTCTGAGCCTAGGGGCCATGTTCATAATTTCAGGGGCAATTTATGGCAATATTTGAACTCAGGAACAACATTTGAATTCAGGAAAAAGCATCGGTTCACGCGTCCGCAAGCACAAAGAAGTTTCTTTCAAGCCATAGTATCCCTGTTTTGGAATGGCCCCCGTACTCACCCGATCTCAATCTCATTCTTAATGAGATAAGGACCTCTACAAGCAGCTCATCTGCGATGTTTAACGTGATTTCCGACAGTTACCCACAGTCGACCAGCAGAAAATCGCTAGTCACAAGTTTTGGGATCGAATCCTGTCGCAGCAGCTAATCAAGCTAGCTAATTCTCTTCCTAAGTTAATTAATATTTATAGTGTTTGGCTAATGAACAGTCTATTTGAGCGTTGTTTGAAAAAATTCCATCTTTTTCAAACAAAGCTACTTAAGTTGAAAGTAACTTTCACATAAATATTTTTTTTTGTTTTAAAATAATCTAATTTTAAATTTAGGAAGTTTTTTTGCAACGAACTGAGAGAATTAAAGAGTACAATTTCGATCGGAGTCTGTTGAAAAACTATGGAAAATTATTATTATCGATAACAAAGGTTTTTAGGCATATTATAAGTTTTACTTAGCAGGGATAATTCTCTAATTTTTAAAAATAAACATTATTTTTCGTAATTAGTAATGATAATTTTCTTTCTATTCCTCAAAAAATAATTGCTTTAAAATGCATTATCTTCAATAAAATATTGTAGGTATAGGATATATTAATTACACTATGATAAAATTCCTTTACTGCCCGGGTTAATACTTTTCATTTTTCCAAATACAATATGACGTTTTGAGGTTGTTTAAAATGTTCTAAAAGTCGTTAGAATTAATGCATCTTGTTGGAACTAATTGAGTTCAAAAGGAATTAACTTTTATCCCTGCTGTCATCTTAAAAGCGCAAATAATGCAATAATCAATCTAATTTGTTCACGATGAAAGACTTGAGAATAAATTGAATTTTACGTAATATTCAATTCATTTAAATAAATAAGTAAAGGCTTTATATTAGATAGAAGGTAAATTCAGAAATATTTTTTTTTTAAATTAAGAAATAGGCCTACTGGCATTTAAAAGTAGGTTTACTATAATAATTATATTTAAAACAGGTATAATTAATTTTTAGAAGCTTGCGATTACGGATGTCATAATAAAGATGGTATTTTCATTTATTAAAATTTTTTAATTTCTAAAGTTTCTTTCATTCATGTCCCATTCAGGGCTGCATAGCCCGTAAAACAAGACAGCCCAGAATAGCAGTAAGTTCCCTCTCAATGCAGGCTTAGTCTCTTTTATTCATTTCTAAGAAATGGAGATTGAAGAATCACTTTTAATTTATTTATTTATTAAAACACAAGCTACTAATTCCAGTACATTTTTTTCATTTTCGTTTTTTTTTTCGTTCTTATAAAAGACTTATCAAAAGGGCTTCTTCTACATGTTTTACAAATAATAAAAGAGCCTGGAAAAAAGTTGAGTGGACGCTTGTAATGCCTGTCATGTTTAAAGGGTTGCGCAACCTGGCTGGGACAGCAAGTACGCGCCCAGCCTAAATCGAAATAAAAATTTTTATTTAAATAATAATTATTTCATTTTAAACTTTTAAAAAAGGCTTATTTTCGACATCCAAATTAATTGAAAGTCAATTCTTCTTTTATCTTTGGTAAGAGAAAGTTGACATTTTAAAGAGCATTTAAAAACTAATTGATTTATAAATTTTAATTAAAATCGTTGGAGCGAATTTTGAGAAAATCAAAAAAAAAAAAAAAAAAAAACTGAAAAAGTACATCAGTAAAGTACTAAGTTAGTACTCTTTGACCGATTTTGTTCAAAAGCTTCGTGTTACGTCCCAGGACTTAAATCTCAAATTTCAACCTCCTAGCTCTTTTCGTTCTTGAGATATTTTGTTCACAGAATACACACATAGAAAGACCATGTTGCGAAAACCACTTTTTGGATTCAGTGGACCTCAAAACGTGTATATCCATTAAAATCTTGACATCGAATTTTTGACATTAATCTAATACTTTCTCTCTATATATAATAACATATACGCTATAGATAAGAGAAAGTAAAAAGAAAAGAATTATTTATTTTTAAAACAATTATTTTCTTTTTTAAATAATACTAGTCGCAAAGCCCGCCTTTGCGGGCTGGGCCCCCTGTAACTCTTTGCTCGCCTTAGGTGATCAATTTCCCGCCTTTAGGAGATAAAAAGAGATAGAGAGAAAGAGAAGGTGGGCGTGGCCTCGCCAAGGCTTCGGTACACCTCGTCTTCCTCCGCCGTCGCTCGGGCGCTGGAACGCATTTTTGTTACTTTAAATTTTCTCCCAATTCAACTACGTAAGCCGCGTTAAAGAACTTCGTTCCAAAAAAAATTTAATCTCTTAGGACGAGATGCTTTCCCCTGATCCCTAGGTTCCCTCTTTCCAAGGACTTTTATTTTAAAAATTTTTTCTTGATTTCATTTTAGACCACATTCATTAGTTTCATCTTTAAAGGTTGGACTGTCCTAAATATTTAATAATTTTTGGAACGAAGTTCTTTTACGCGGCTTCCGGTAGAAAACATAGCGTAACAAAAAACAGCGTTACAGAGCCCCAGCGCTGGCGGAGCAAGGCGAGGCCAGGCCTACCCCCCCCCCTCCACCAGCTCTAGTTTTGTTTCCGGGATAATAACACTCTGACATTAAATAAAGTATAGACCTAATTATTTTGTCATTTACAGACTTACATTTATTAATAAATTAATATTTAAAAAAATCATTAGGTTTCGTTTTATTCGTTTTTTCCCTCTGGCCGCGAACCTGATATCGGCATTATTCAGATCGGAAGACTTTTATATTATAAGCTTATAGCATATACATAAAAGTAAAATATTAAATTTCTCATCAAATACAGTATTTGCCATTTTATCTCAAATATGATTTTAGAATGTGTTTTGATTATGATTATTTATTTAGTTTTCATCCATTGAATATTTATGATAACGTTTAGGGCTCCATCAGCGTAGAATTTTAAATGAACTAGGTATATAATATTTTGCCACAAATGCCATCCATCTCACCAGTAGAGTATAGTAAACACCAACCATATATAAATATTTTTTTTTTTTTTTTTGATGTCTGTATTATTTTTATCCAAGTAATAATTTGACGCTAAAACTTTTACGCGGTCGCCTTTTTGTCCCTTTCTTCATTTAGCTTGGGTATAAATAAAAACGAGGAGGGAGCGTGCAAATTACTAATAAAATATGAAATAAATGGATGAAATATTAGAAAGAAAATTGAGAGAAAAAAGATATATCTCTAAAATATTAATATTTTAATCTTAGAGCCGAGAGAAAAATTTTTTTGATGGAGTGAAAAATAATAATATAATTTTTATTCTCAACCTTGGTGAATATAAAAGTTTATTTTATATATAAAGATGAATTTATAATTTGACCTAATTGTCAAATGCGAGACACGATCAAATTTGCAAAACCACGGATACAATATTTAATTAGCACGTCTTTATTAATATTTTTTATACTCATTAGTGGAAATTTTTTTTCAATTTCTGATCATGACTGTAGTATAAAAATATTATATTTTAGAGCAGAGTTTCCAAACCTTTTGATAACATTAAACACTAGCAGCACCCATCCTAGCATTTAAAAAAATTAATTTTAATATGTAAACTTATTGAAATATTATATTGCAATATAATGATAAGTAACGTACACCCTATTAGAGTAAACTTTACTTTACTACAGTCACTGAGTAAAAAAATACATCAATATTTTTGTTAGCTTAAGTAACATATAAGGTATTTGAAATTTTATAAAAAATGTTTTAAAAAAACTTAAATAGACTATTATTGTAACGACGAAGAGGCGCCAAAAACAAAATTTCAATTTTCTCTGTAGACGTTTCGAACGCTCGTCGCGTTCATCATCAGGACAGATAGAAAAGTCATAAGCTTAGATTGATATAGCTTGATTTGTTCATATATAGATGCACAAGTATATACTGATGATACATAAATAATAATTCGAATTTATATCAAGGGCGGATCCAGAGGTGTTTCTCGGGGGGGGGGGGGGGTAATCTGGTGTGACTGGTCGCACAGCACACAATTTTTTCTTAATTTCGATAATTTTAAGGCGCATTCTGTACTTGTTTGCCAGAATATAAATACAAATCAAATTTTTAATTATTAATTTTTAAAATTTTACATTAAAAATAAATTTTTTTTCGAAAAAAAAGTATTTTTTCAAATCTCTGGGGGGAGGAGAATGACCCCTTGAACCCCCCCCCCCCCCCTCTGTATCCGCTCTTGATTTATATAAAACAACCGTATAGGCCTACAACAGAAAATTCCACAAAAAATTACAAAATGACAAGATCGGCCTTTTATTTATTTATTTTTTTTATAATTATGATAGTTAGGCGTTTGCTGTTTTTGTGGAATTTTCTGTTGTAGTCGCTTGTTAAATATATATTCATATTATTTTTATGTATCATCAGCATATATTTGTGCCTCTTTATATGAACAAATCAAGCTATATCAATCTAAAGACAGAAGGAGCAGGTGCAGCCAAAAATAAAATCCTCCGATTTATTACAATTCAATGAGACGTTTCGGGTGAATTTTATTTACCCATCTTCAGTCCTTCAAAATTGTTAAAAGTCCCGGAGTTGGTCAATATGGCAATACATGTAAATTTATGTACTCGTATAATATATCCTGGCGATTTGGGTCATCATATTTATTTAGTGAGAATGATTCATTGATATATCAATCTAAGCTTATGACTTTTCTATCTGTCCTGATGATGAACGCGATGAGCGTTAGAATTCTCGACAGAAGAAATTGATTTTTTTTTTTGTTGGCTGCCTCTTCATCATCTCCTGAATATAGTCATTCATCAGCCATTTCCAATTGTAATCACTATTATTGTAACATTATTATAACTCACATTTTTATTATATTTATAAAATTTTTGGACGGAGAGACAGAACGGACAACTATAATATAATACAATAATTTTATTTCTTGACTTGATAGGCCTACATTATTTTAATATTAAAGTAGAAATTTTTTTTATTTATTTATTAAAATAAACTCACCTATCCGAGCAATCGATAGAAGAATAGATCCAATTAAGAAAGTCATTCGATTAGACCATTTGAGACGATCACATATCCATGGCACGACAAGACGACCTAAAAAAACAAAAAAAAAAAAAAAATTTCATCGGAAATTGATTCAAAAATCAATTTATTTTTTAGGATATCCCCACTCCCCAATATCTCCCTCTTTTCTTTTTATATATCATTTATTCTTTATTCATTTCACCTCTATAAAATTTGTTAGCATCTTTAAAATTTTTCAATCTACTTGGTTTTTATATATTCAAACATTTTAGTGTTTATAAAAAAAAAAGCAAAAAATATTTATTAGTAAAATAAGTATTAAAGAAAAACAAATAGGGGGCTCACCTTAATCACTTTCTGTCATTCCAAAAAAAAAAGACGCACACACTATTAGTATAATGAATGTATCGAGTTTTTTTCTGGCTGTGGATTTTGAAAGTGAGATAAAAAAGAATCATTCAAGTAAAATACGTATATATTGTCAATGTTTCGAACGATCGCGCTATTCTTTAGAACAATTATCTAATTTACTATAAATTTATCAAATCGAAAGGTCAAATATTGGCTTACATTCTTATTTAAGATATAAGCAGCGCGATTAGCATTCAAAATGATGACAGAAAATTAAGTTGTTGCAATTCATTTTCCGGCTATTCATAGAGTTATTAAATCCCTATGGGGATTTGCATGTTAATTTCGATTCAAAAGGGGGTCCCCCTTTGGAACTTTTTGAAAATTAGAATCAATTGACTTTTTTACTTTTTACTTATGAAATGCATGTGGTCAAGTTTGGAACTAAGGTGCTAAGGGAAACTAAATATATCTCGACACAAAAAAAATCTAGTGCCACCAGTCAGATTGTTTGTTATTGCTGACAATGGGGAAGGAAGTCTAAACAGCCAGAAATTGTCTTACGTAATATTTTAATAACCACTAACTTTAATGGTTCGTCAAGCATTAAATCCTTGATATTTTAAAATAATATATATTTCTCACCTAATATATCAAAGCCAGCTTGCATAGACATACAAGTTGCAGTTTGACCGCGTGTCAAATTCATTTCATTTTGCATAAAAAAAGGAAAAATCATCGTGAATCCAATGCTGCATGTATAAACGATAGCAAGACCAAATGTCAAATTGAGGAATATCGGATCGTGGAGAAGATCCAAGTCTAGCAAATGAGAAAATGATGACCAACAACTTGCAAGGGCTGAAGGGCTCTTCTTTTCTTGTGTCTCTTCTTTTTCTGATTTTTCATCTAAAATATTATTAAAAATATTAATTAATTTGTGAGCTTGTGTATCTGTTCCTCTTCCAACACCCAGCAATCGTCAGGCCTTGCGACGGCCAACTTGCTTCTTAATATCAATAATGTGGGGTGTAACTTTGAAAATTCATATCAATTTATTCAGAGAACCTACAGAGGTGATTGTGAGTGTTATTTTGTAGGGAAACACACTGTCGCACTGTCACGAACTCTATTGGCAGTTAAAGTTGGCTGCCTTCACGGGAGCCGAGCGTGCTAGATGTGTATTTTGGTTTGAAGAATCAAAGTCATATATATTTATTCAAAGAAACTACAGAGCTGGTTTTAGAGTGGTTTAAAGGGAAATACATCAAGTTTTTTTGATCCCAAACTAAAGATGTTCTACGTCGCTTTCGTTGTTTATCCTGCACACAACCCATCGGTAGTCAATTTCTTCCCAAACTCTTAGTTTGTGGTAAAAAAAACTTGACGTGTTTCCCTTTAAACAATACTAAAATCTTCTCTGTAG
Source organism: Euborellia annulipes (assembly GCA_023213315.1). Classification (NCBI taxonomy): domain Eukaryota; kingdom Metazoa; phylum Arthropoda; class Insecta; order Dermaptera; family Anisolabididae; genus Euborellia; species Euborellia annulipes. Next base: position 48,046 of record JAKCPI010008513.1, on the reverse strand, counting down.
CCTCTTTGAATACATTTATATGACTTTGATTCTTCAAACCAATATACACAGCAGCTAGCACGCTCGGGTCCAGTGAAGGCAGCCATCTTTAATGCAACTACTGATAGTACTCGAGACAGTGCGATTCCGCACTAGCAAAATACGCGAGTCAAAACTTGGTGTGTTTCCCTACAAATTGATATTACAATCACCTCTGTAGGTTCTCTGAATAAATATACAGTATATGAATTTTCAAAGTTGTAAAGTCTTTTTTGAAACACTCTGTAATATACAGTATATAATTAAGTTAAATAAGTGAGTGGAATATTTTAGTAAATATGAATTAAAAGAGCGTTGCCAGATGTTTTTTCTATTTTATTGTGAGGTTTCGATTGACTAGATTCCACAATTGGGCAAAACGTCACTTAAAAAAGATAAAACATTTAAGTGGCAAACTAGTATTATTTCATATCTGCTATCATATAATTTCCTCGTTCACATAATGTTTTGTCTTATCTATGTCTTTTTTTAGAATTATAATTAAACTAATATATATTTAAAAGCATTTCTAAAGAATGCAAAAAAATTCATTAAATCCTTATAATATTGATATTTCTTTCTACCTTGGGGATTCGTTTGTAGTGATTTTCGGGAAGAAAGGTTTGCATTAACAGACGAAGTGACAATGGCTGTTGATGGATGGAGTCCATCCACCGAACAAAAACTCGCTACAGAAATATTTCGTCGCATCGATTGTTGAGTTTCGTAAGATGTGCTTTCCAAATTGCTATCGAGCGGAGCTTGTTCAGGATCTTCTACTTTTTTCATATGCCACCTAAAAAAAAAATGGAATATACTGGTATTATCTTTAGTTTTAAAAAATAAAATAATTTCTGTGTGGTAAAGCTGACAGGGTCTTCTAAGTGGGATATGAAAGCATATTTTTTTGAGTCTTTAATAAACAACTTTTTCCATAAAACTCGTTCGGATTTTGGCCGCGCACCCTGTATAGGTCTATATAATTTTAATCTTTTCTTACACGTCCGCGTCCAGTTCCAATCACTCCGCGGCCCACGTTTGGGTACCTCTGTTATAGGCTAATATTATAAAATAATAATTATTATTATTATAAAATAAATCTTACAATTTAGTTACTTACTTGACAGGCTGGTATAAACAAGCACCCACAAGTCCGTGTAAAGACAAAGCACCGAAGACCAATAATGTTCCATTGAAGCCATAACTGTCAAGTAAAATCTTAACCAGTTGAGGCATAACCATCTGCCCAATTCCGGTACCGGCTAAGGCGAGACCAACAGCCTGTCCCTTACGTTTCGAGAAATATAAATTAAGGATGACAAATGTTGATGGGTTCAGTAAACCAACTCCCAAACCTGAAATTTAAAAATATTAAATTATTTAAAAAAATTTTATACTTTTTGTTTATAAGTATGTTAATCTTTATATATATAATTCTTCTGTACGTATGTATGTCACTGAACTCCTACTAAACGACTTGACCGATTTTGATAGATTTTTTGTGTGTGTTTGATTTAAAACATTAAATTGGTAGTGGCTCAACCGCCATGGATCAAAGCAAGGATTGTAAATCTGAACTGATCAGGATGCAAATTCTGAAAGTAGTATCAATATAATTCTCCTCAGAATAAAAATTCCTATTGGTTTTCAAGAGCTATGAATGGGAAATTTTAGGGAAAAGCTGCCTTAAAAAAAAATAATTATACGGAAACCATATATTTCATTTATAAGCAACATCGTTTAGTGGTATAAATAAACCTGGGACATGCATTTTCATTTGATCTTTTATTTTTGTTTATTTTGCAGGCAAGAAAAATAAAATTTTTATTTTCTTTCTACTTAATTTGCCTGCAAAAAACTCAAACCATAAATTTTTCAGTAATCTCATTTAACCTTTTTTAAAAACAAATTTTTTAATAAAATAAATTTATATATTTTTGAGGTTGTATTTATGATATGAAGATAGAACAAACCTGAGATCAAACTATATGTGATCATCATATGCCAGAGTTCGGTGGTTTGTGTCGTTAAAACTAGCCCAATACACGTTAGTATACTTCCAACGGCAGCTATTTTTCGACAGGAAAATTTTTTAATCACCGGTCCTGTTAATAAACCTATAACAAAAGGAATAAAGTAAAATTAATAGTATGATGATTATAGTTAACAGGAAGATTCAAAATAATAAAAATACATAATGAGAGAGCGAAAGATTAAGAGATTTTATTTTTCCTCTAATTCAAATGAGCAATAGGCAACCCACTAAAGCACTCTCCTCTTAGTGAGCTATTGAAACAAAAAACCTTGTGTTTCAACTTGAGCCAACGGTTACCAGTATAAAATTAATCAAATTATTATGAATGTAATATTCTAATCTACAATTTAAGAATTTAAGGGGTCCTTGTCAGTATCAGTTTCGATGCAATCATCATCTTCAGGACCTACAATTTTAATAATACATTGAATTATTTTCACTATTTTATCTTATTACTAGAGACCGGACAAAAAAGCATAAAAAAATGGAAAAAAGTGCTTAAAAAGCATAAAAAACTTGAATAAAAAGTTATTAAATAAGCATAAAAGTTGAAAAAAGCCTCTCATAAGCAACTTCTACTCATACCAATGGGGTATACAATTTTTTTTTTAAAGAAACTAAATTTATTTCGGTCCCGCCCTGCGAAAAATTTTGTTTTTGCGGAACCAAATTTTTTCACCCTGCGGAAAATTTTTTTTTACAATGCTATAATTTTTTGCACTGCGGGGCTTTTGAAATTTTTTTTTTTTTTTTGGGGGGGGGGGCGGGCCCCCTCCCCCCTCTTATACACGTCCCTGGTGTATGCGTGTGTGAATGGGAAAAAAGTGTGTTTTTTAATAAAAAAAAATAAAAAATTATAAATATTCGTAAAATAAGTTCAAATAAGCACGAAAGAGAAAAAAAGCATAAAAACTCAAAAAAGCATAAAAAATGCAATCTTAATGCACTTAGTTTTTCCTAATTCGTATAGAAATTAAATATCTAATGGCTGCTTATAAAATTGAGCAATAAGCATTTTGCTTAAAATCCGGTCTCTACTTATTACATTTTGATTAACATTTTTTTGTATATACAGTATATTATTAAAGAAGCTGCAAAGTCAATTAATTTGAAAAAATTTGGTTGGAAGCCAGTGTATTAAATGATTAAAAAGTCTTTTAATAAATGGTCTTACGAATATATCTGCGAGCTAAAAATTAATATTTTATATTCTTACCTGAGAAATTACAAGTGGCAGTCATGAAGTTGCTGAGAAGGGCTGCTGCAGTTGTGTCATGTCCTGTGTTGTGCAGTTTATCCCCGAAGAGTAGCCCAAAAATACTGAAGAGGCATTGGTTTGTTATCTGCGAAGCGACGCACCTGCCACACATTTTGTCACCAATTCGACCCCCAACTCATTTCTTGGCAGATAAACCACCTCTAATACTAATTAAAAACACTGAATATTTTGAATTTATTTTTTCCTATTTGACGTGAAACATTTTTTTTTTTTTAATCAAAAACTGTCAAGATGGTAAATAAATTTAATTACGATTATGAATTTATAAATCATAAATATATTTTATTAATTGAAAAATTTGAAAAAAATTCTACATAAGACAAATCACTCAAAAACTAACTATTCGAAATATCAAAAAACGAATGTCCCTTTTATATAAATACTTTTTTATGCTCTTAAACATTATCTAAATTTTTAAATGCGAAAATATTTTATGATGAACATACAGAACCAGAACGAGTAGTTCGTTGAAAATACAATCTAAACCTATTTCTCTAGGTTACATATATTTTATTAAACACCTAATCAAAGACCCAGTTTGGATTTTTTTATTGACGTCACTAAATAATTAAAAAAAAAAAATTTTTTTATCTTGTTTGCTTGTCTTTTTTAATATTGTTTCCCTTCTCGTTACCATTACTAAATACTCTTTCATCTTATTTCATTGATAAATTTCCTCTTTGAAATTATCCAATTATCACTCTTAATAGAGCATCACTGTTGTTTATTATGTGTAAGATTATTTTGCAAACAATTTCATAATTACATGCCATATCAATAAATAATCTCCTTTCTAAAGACAACTAATTAGATGATGATGGGTAACAAATATTTTATCTATCAAATTATGTCTTTATATTGAATCTATATTATTATTAGTTATATAATATTATTTCTTTTGTTTCAGGTGACAAATATTAGACCTAATAATTTATCATAGCCAAAATGATTAAGAAAATGATGTTTCTTTGTCCAAGAAAGAATATACTTTATACGAGGAAGTGTCAAAAAATAACAGGAATTATTTTTTTACTAGAAAATTCTGTTTACCTTTATTCAAATTCGATTATAGACCTTCAAAGTAATCTCCCTCGGACAAAATACAACGATTCCAGCGTTCAGACCACTGTTCAAAACACTCCCTGAAGCCCCTTTTTTGATAGTCTGTTGAATATATCCGAAAAAAGCACAGAACACAACTTTCGATTACCGAAGTTGTGTGCTGGGCAACCAGTCACACCAGATTTTATATAATAAAATTCCTAATTAAGTGCAAAAAAATAAAATGATATAGAGGAGAAGGTCCAAATTTCGGCTAGGGTCCAAATTCTGGCTAGTACTGTAATCAGTATAAGGAGATGCTGCAATGTAGCCGCGATAGTATGAAACAACTTCTCAGGGACCGCCCATTGCATGGTTGAAGAAGCTGCGCAATTCAGTGACAGTTGTTTGAGTGGTGGTAATTTTTTTCGATTTTCGACAATTGAAAACTTTTACAGGTATGCATTTTTTAATTTACTGAATAGTCTAAAACTTCGAATATATTACTCTCCATAAATAGTTGGGTTAAAGATACTCTAAGGTACCATAATCGATATAATTCCAAGCTCTCAACCGACTGTAGAATTTTTTATTAACCTCAAACTGACGCCATAGAGAAGGTCTAAATTCGGGCTACTAGGAAAAAAACAAACAAAGGACGTAAAGCCGTATTGCTCATTATATATACAATTATCTGAATATAATAAATACATCTTGAGCAAGGGCGGATACAAGGGGGGGGGGTAAAGGGAGTAATTACCCCCCCCCCCGAAATTTGAAAAAAATACTTTTTTTCTAAAAAAATGTATTTTTAATGTAAAATTTTAAAAATTAATACTTAAAAATTTGATTTGTATTTATATTCTGGCAAACAAGTATAGAATGCGCCTTTAAATTACCGAAATTAAGAAAAAATTGTGTGTTGTGCGACTAGTCACACCAGATTACCCCCCCTCCCCTCCCCCGAGAAACACCTCTGGATCCGCCCTTGATCTTGAGTTAAATATTTGTACATATTTTATTGTTTTATTCTAGTTTATTTTGGCCTAGCCCAAATTTAGACCACATCTCAAAAATTTGTGATTTTGAATATTTTTTTAAGTGATAAAAAAAAAATAAAATTAAAGGTATTTTAAAGCTTTTTAAATAGTTTATCGAAAGAAAACCTTTGAATGTACCTTTTTATCATGGTTAGAGTTAATAATATTCATTCTAACAAAAGTTATAACACAAAAAGTAAACAGTAGCCGAAATTTGGACCTTCTCCTCTAATTATAAATAAAAATAATCTTAGCATTAATTTTTATTAAATCTAGTAAAAAATGAAATTAGTCATTATAAATGATTTGATTGTTGTTAGCGCTCACAGCGCCAATAGCGTCTTTCCTCCCGGCAAGTTGATCAACCAGTCTAAAGAGGATCGTCGAGTTTTGACCCACGCGATTTCGGGAGTGCGAAATTTATTGTGAATTTTTATTTATAAAGTGCATCAGTTAATGATTGATAAATATCTCCGGGATGTGTTATGTGTTTAATAAGTGTTTGAAAATATCAAATGGAGTTGCGAACGGAGTCCAATCACAACGGTGAGTTGAGATCCTTTTATTTATGCAAATGGTCAAAAAGATGGCGACGTCTGTTTGATCGATATTCAATTTCATTTCATTTTTAGTAATATCTACAATTATTTAGTGACATTTGACTACATTTTTTTATTTTTCTTTGTTTTGCTAAGCCATTTATATTTATTTACAGTCATTCTCTCTTACATACATATACCGATTAACAGATTTCTTAATTCATTGAGACCCATCAATTGGGCAATGAATATAATACAAACACGACGACACACACAAACGTGAGCTTTCGCGCCCGCGCTCACATACACACACATATACAGCGACGGCGCGGCGTTTTTCTCAGAGGGGCGGGGAGGGGGCAGGAATGGGGAAAACTTATCAATAGGGAGGGGGATGGACAATATACATATAGGTTATATTGAAAATCAACAGAGAAACAAAAAATCTGGTGTGACTGGCGCACAGCATTAATTTGAATCCAGACACACACACACAGACAGACAGACCATGTTGCGAAAACCACTTTTTTGGATTCAGGGGACCTCAAAACGTGTATATCCATCAAAACTTAGAATTTTTGACATGAATCCAATACTTTCTCTCTCTAAATATAGAGGTAAGAGAAAGTAAAAAGAGCTTCGGGGTCGTCATTTTCAGAGGGATCGAGAGCTAAACAACAAAATTTCGAGTTTACTTAACAGACTATCAAAAGGGGCTTCAGGGAATGTTTTGAACATTCTGGACTAAATGCTGGAATCGTATTTTGTCCGAGGGAGATTGCTTTGAAGGTCTTTAATGAAATTTGAATAAAAATAAGCAGAATTTTCTTGTAAAAAATAATTACAGTTAATTTTTTGACACCCCCTCGTAGTATACTGTAGAGTCTTACTAATCCGGCCTAAACGAGACCGGTCCTATCCCCGATTCTGGAAATGCTGGATTACCCAAAACATTTAATATAATGCAACATTTAATTAATTTAATTTAATTTATTTATCTCTTGAAAAAATCTGTAATTTCACTTTGTTTTCTTAAATTACCCCTTTTTTTGCTGCAATTTCCCGAAAAAGTGGCTTTTCAACTTGCCCGGATTAGCCGGTATACCGGAGTATCGAAGACCGGATTAGGAAGGATTAGCAAGACTCGGTATATATATTATATCAAACTACACCATTTTTACTTTCTCTTACCCTATATATGAAATATATAGAGAGAGAAAGTATTGCGATCATGTCCAAAAATTCGATGTCGAGATTTTGATGGATATACATGTTTTGAGGTCCCCTGAGTCCAAAAAAAAAAGTGGGTCCCCCAAATTGGTCTGTGTGTGTGTGTGTCTGTGTGTGTGGAACCATTTTTTTAGCATGAAGGAATTGAGCTACCGGATTGAAATTTTATATTTAACTTAGGTACCTTTGAAGAATCTCAAAATAAGCTTTTGAACAAAATCGGCCAAAAAGTACTAGTACTTTACTGATGTACTTTTTCAGTTTTTTTCGATTTTCTCAAAATTCCCTCCAAGGATTTTTTTTTAAATCCATAAATGAACTATTTTTTAGATGCTCTTTAAAATGTATATTCTCATTTTGCCGTTGAAATCTTCTGAAGACCACTTTACTCTTGTTCTTCATAGGAAAGATAGAACTGGTTGCCATGGTAACGGAATTTAAATCTTTTTCTTTTTATTAGATTAAAAATCAATTATTATTTAAATTCCCATTTTTTTTCTGTCTTTAATTGTTTCCGGGAAAACATATATCACTCTCTCTCTCCCTCTCTCACTTGCAAACATTATCGCCTGTCTCTCTGCCTTCTCTCATAGGCCTAATGTTAATTTCCTATAGGAATTTGTATGTTAATTTTGATTCAAAAGGGGGTCCCCTTTGAAACTTTTTACGCATTTAAAAATTTTTTTTTCCAATTCTTATGAAATTTTGTATTTATTTACGATTCTATATTGTGTATAAAATGTCCAAATATGAGATTAAAATTTTGAAAAATAACCATAGTTTATTTGAAGCAGTCAACATTTAAAATGCAAGTTTGAAACTAAGGTGCTATCGGAAACTAAATATATCTCGACACAAAAAATCTGGTGTGACCAGCACGGTGCACAACTTTCTCTTACCGAAGGGTAAGAGAAAGTTGTGTGCTGTGCGCCAGTCACACCAGATTTTTTCTAAATATTCTACTTTTCAGAAATAAATATATAGGCCTACATTTTAGGTCTTGAAACTTCTTAAGTAAAAAAATTCTCACGATTGTTACTGATAGTGGTAATTTTCTTAATTTAAATTTTTCTTTAAACTTCTTTTGTAACTTCGTTTTATTTTTTTTTTTACGCTCTTCGAGTAGCGAACAGAACTGATTCGCTTCTATATGATTGTTGTGTAGTATTTCAAAATCTCTGTTTCTATTTTTCTAAATGAAGGAACTCTATGAGTAGGGCAGCCAGCGGAAATAAAAATCTTTATATTATTTCGTCGACGTTTCGGGAACGCATCGCTCCCATCTTCAGGACGAATTAATTGTTGAATAACAATGCTTTCAATCTTGGTCGGCGATGAGGCTGTTTACACACCTCAACAGCCTGAAGCTAGACAATCAGCATAATATACAACTATCTATTTTAATAAATTATTATTTTTTCTACTCTTCATTTTTCTATTAATTAGTAACCAATTTAATTAAGAAAGATTTCATCACTGGACATAAGAAGCGAACACCTAGCTCAAAAAGTATTTTAAATTTTTATTCTCTAAAAGAAAATGTTTTAATGTTAGGCTGTGATTAAATAGTTTATTGTAAAATAAAAAAAATTAAAATTAAATGATTAAAACAACTTGTGCTTATGTTAGTTTAATTATCATTTGTTATCTAAACAAAACCTTATTATCAAGGTCGTCTGTCAGTAACCACAAAGTGAGAATGTTTAAACATCAAAGTCATGTTTAACATACAAGTCTTGGGCTGTAAACAAATGTGATAAGGCCTATTCTAATTGACATTTGCCATTTAATGAAACCCTATTAAGATTAATTTGTGATGGCTTCTTTTAAAGACGCCGGATATACAAATTCTCTTTTATTTGTGTCATTGAAATAAATAAAATTTCAGAACGATGATAACTACATTGGGGACAACATAGTATTGATAATATGCCTTTTTTATATGGATAGAACAGATCATTTGACACTCCAAATATTCTCCGTCTATTGTCTTCAAAGAATATTTTTATTTTTAAACATTCACACTTTTTTCCATTCACACACATACACCCAGTCTTTTTCGACAACTTCGGCCATATAAGACTTTAAAAAATACTAGTATTTATAATATATATTTATTTGGGGTCCAGTCTTGTTTAAGCCATTTGGTATCCAAATGTCCTAAATAAAATGATCGGACTGCCTGGGATCCGAACCCCGACCCTTGGAATACAAGGCAGGCGGGCTACCAACTATGCCAAGCCCGGGGCAATACTTTTTTTAATTTTGAATTTAAAGAATAAATAGGAAAATAATAATTTCTCTTTAATTATATAATGACGTCTATACTATGAAACAAACTATGATACAAAAAATTTACCCGTTTTGTTTTATATTTTTTTTCACAACCCCTCCCCCCCCTACGCAGATATTTTTACTTTTTTTAAATGTTTATATTTATTTCAAGGCTACAGGGGGGTTTGGGGTTCAAACCCCCCCATTGGACCCAAGCCATGACTAGATATTTAAGCTCTATAATACAAAATACTTTTTCTCTCTATATATTTCATAAAGAAAATTCAGAATTTTCCCATTGAAAGAATTGATTTTTGTTATGCTTTATAAAAAATTAAACCGCTTAAAATTGATTAAATCTCGCAATGAAAAAAGAATAAAAATTATTATATAAATAAATTTTTAGGTCTGAAATAGGAGTCTGGTCAAGAGAAACACATAGAGAGAAACCCCGGTACCTTAGGCCCATATACATAAAATTAAGAGATTTGCATTATTATTATTATTTGCCTGATACGAGTTGGTTGAAAAATTGCCACTTAATTAAGAAAGGGCGGCCCGAGCCACCCCGAGGGGGCAGGGGGCAGCCATATACCTCACTAGACGCCCTATCTCCCCTTAGTCGGGGGGGGGAAAACCCCCCCCACAAAACTCGCCACCGTTTTTTCTATATTTACTTTTGACAAAATACCTTGAATAAGACAGTAATAAAAGGTAAATCTTAAAGGGGTTCAGTAATGTAGATGTTACGGATGTTTTTCCCGATAATAATAGAGTTGTGTGCTTAAAAAGTAAGCAAAAAAAAAAAAAACACCTATTACGAAAATTTTATAATAATTATTAATTATTTATTTTAAATAAATGTTGCAAATTACGACCTTCATCTGGACGATTAATTGTTAAAATACAAGTTGTAGGGTGTATTATTAACAATTAATCGTCCTGACGAAGGTTGTGATATGCGACGATAAAAGTCTTTTAATTAATTCCTTGGCTGCTATATCTCCTATATCCATTTTAAAGTCTACAGCCTCTTCTCATCGCTAAAAATATAAATCACAAATATTTTCACCCTCCTCCTGAAAAATAAATAAATACGTAGGTTATCCTTTCGAGAAAATACCATGTTATATATATTTTAAATTTTTTTTTTTTTTTTTTTGCTGAGATCTTTGAATAAGAATTGCCCCCTACCCCCTCCACCCCAAAAAAAACATATATGCCCTTATTTTAGAATATAGCTGAATTGATTTTACTAACAATTCAATTTCTATAGTTTTATCTTTGATTGCTATATTATTCTTAAATAATGAGACAAACTGATTAGAATTTTTTAAGCCATCATAGTAGGCCTATATCCAATGAAGTAGATTTTTAAATTTTTATTTTATATAAATGAAAAGGATGTTAATTCAATAAAATGAGAGGAGTCTTATACCCAAAAAAAGTTTTTACTCAGTGTTTCAAAACATGATAAAATCTTGTCATGGATTTTTGGAATGCAATACTTTGATATACGTTTTTTATTTATTTATTTATTTTTTTTTTTTTTTGATATTTTTAATATTTTTTAAAGTTTAAATTTGGATTCCAGCCATTTTGAAATTTACACTCAATTTAAATTCCAACCCAAAAAATTATTACACTCAGTAAGGGGCCATTCATTAATTACGTAAGGGTCTTAGAGGGGAGAGGGGGTTAAGAAAATCTCTACATGTTCTTATGTAGCGGGGAGGGGGTAGAGGGGGGTCAAAAATTACTAAAATTGTCCTTACGTAATTAATGAATGGCTCCTAAACAACTGTTCGTTTTTTGAAATAAATTTTTTGTGTGAATTTTGCGTTTGTTACATTTCTTAAAGATTTGTTTGGTATACGTCCTATTCAAGAACGGATTAAAGCCGAGGTACCACTATATTCAGTTTTTTTTTTTTTTTTTTTTTTTTTTTTAATAAACCTCATACTGTATATCCATTTTTTAAAAGATTTAGGAATATAAATAGAAACTTACATTAGAAATAGCGACTCCTAAGACGACGAGCCAACCCCATCCTCCGTCCGGGGGTTCTAATTTGGTCTTTACCCTCGGGGTAGAACTACCCATCGCAGAGCCTTGACGCTTGCTGGTGGGAGCAATCCCATCCGACCTGAAAAAAAATTCATTTAATCTCCCTATGAAATTACTTTTAATAGATTCAATTAGATTAAAGCGAATATATAATTTGTCTTTAATATAAATAAAAATTAAAAATCTAAAATAGTTATTAAAGCTTAAAATACTTTAAAAGTAAATTTCACTTTTTGACTTGTAAATCTCCTTTTTAGCTACTGAGACCATTTAGGGGTTTAACGTACAAATGTATTTTTAAAATTTATTATTCATATGGCAATCAGACGATCTTCCACACGCTCATAAAGCGTTTTTTACTTTCTTTTACCTCTATATATGTTAATATATAGAGAGATAAAGTATTGGATTCATGTCGAAAATTCGAACACGATTTTTGATGGATATACACGTTTTGAGGTCCCCTGAATCCAAAAAAGTGGTTTTCGCGACATGGTCTGTCAGTCTGACTGTGTGTGTCTGTGAACAAAATATCTGAAGAACGAAAAGAGCTAGGAGGTTGAAATTTTATATTTAAGTTAAGTACCCCTGTGGTACGTCTCATGAAGCTTTTGAACAAAATCGACCAAATAGTACTAGTACTTTACTAATGTACTTTTTCAGTTTTTTTTTCGATTTTCTCAAAATTCGCTCAAACGATTTTGATTAAAATTCAAAAACCAATTATTTTTTAGATGCTCTTTCAAATGTATATTCTCATTTTGCCCTCAAAATTGTTTGAAGCACACTTTACTCTTGTACTTCATAGGAAAGATAGGATAAAAAGTTTCCCTGGCAACAAAATAAAAATATTTTCCCATGTTTATAAATTTTACATCTTGAATTTTAATAAATCGGTGCAAACTAATTATATCTGGGCACAAAAAAATCTGGCGTGACAAGCACAGAACATAACTTTCGATTACAGAAGGTAAGAGAAAGTTGTGTGCTGTGCCACCCGGGATTTTTATTATAAAACATATATTCTTAAGGTACACGGATAGAAAGGGGGGGGGGGTGATGTGTACCACACACCACATGTATTCAAAATTATTAATTTTTGTTAAATAACAAAATATATTATTAATATTTATTACTCATATACCATATTTTTTTTTATCTTGAATATTTATTTGATAAAAATGCCGATCAAGATAAAATAGTAATAGCTTTAATTTTTATGATATCTCATTTGTTTACATATAAATTCATATTCTTATCATTTTCCTTTTATTATTGATCAGATTTTGAATTAATTAATCTCTGGACGACAATTTTTTTTTTTTTTTTTTTTTTTGTTATATTTGTTTTTGCATTCATACTTGTCTTGATTAAGATAATTAGAAAAAAAAAGAATATATAATCATAATTCTAATAATTTTATTGTTAATTAATAAAGATTAAGTTTTTATCTTTCTACGGGATAAAATCGATTCTTTGGTAGCAATATTATCAGAATCGAGAGGTGGGAAGTTTAAAAAAAAAAAAATTTTCGATTCACTCATGGAGACTGGGTGGGTTTTAAGACATTAAATTATGGCTCATATCTTTTTTAATACGATATCCAGGTAGGAATTGTCAATATTGACAATTGGCCAAACCTTGGGCCAGTTATAAAAAAAAAATCTGGTGTGACTGGCGCACAGCACACAACTTTCTCTTACCTTCGGTAATCGAAAGTTGTGTACTGTGCTTGTCACACCAGATTTTTTGTGTCGACATATATTTAGTTCCCGACAGTACGGAACATTTGAATTCAGATGTAAAATTTATAACTATGGGAAAATATTTATATTTTGTTACCATGGCAACCATTTCTCCTATCTTCCCTATGAAATACAAGAGTAAAGTGGTCTTCAGAAGATTTCAATCGCAAAATGAGAATATACATTTTAAAGAGCATCTAAAATATAATTGATTTTTGAATTTAAAAAAAATCGTTGGAGCAAATTTTGAGAAAATCGAAAAAAACTGAAAAAGTACATCAGTAAAGTACTAGTAATCTTTGGCCGATTTTGATTAAAAGCTTATTTTTCCGGTCCCGGGGAGGGGTTTAAGTTAAATATAGAATTTCAACCTCGTAGCTCAATTCCTTCATGCTAAAAATTGAACACAGACACACCCACCCACCCACCCACCCACCCACAGACAGACCATGTCGCGAAAACCACTTTTTTGGATTCAGGGGACCTCAAAACGTGAAGATCCATCAAAATCTCGACATCGAATTTTTGACATGAATCCAATACTTTCTCTCTATATATATATATTACATATATACATAGGTAAGAGAAAGTAAAAGCTAAGTCTTGGGTAGTGAAGTGACCATTGGGCCAAGTCTGGTCCAAAGCTTGGCTTAAACCGAGCCTTGAGAAATCACCAATAGACCAAGCCTGGCCCAAGGGTTGGTCCAATGTTTAATAGTACCACGGGCGTATTTAGTAGCTTAAAAAAAGTCATTTCACTATAACAAAACCTAAAAGCTCGAGTTCAAATCTCTCTAGAAACCATTTTTTTTAACTTACTGGATTTTTGTTTCCTCGAGGCTTGGATCGACCGTGGATTTTTTTTTTTAATTTCTTATCTCACGGCAGAGTTTAATTAGCTCCAATTACAGAGAGACGGAGGAGACATTGGCAATGTTTGAAAATTTTCACCGCAAGTGGGATTTGAACTCGCATTATATAGCAACTCTAGATTAGTAATCTGCAGCTTATCCGATTAGCCACGAGCCTCATCCTTTCCAAAGAATGGGACAACTCTTGTTTTTCGTTTCTCAAGGCTTGCGCCAACCTTGGTTTCTTTGTTTCTCGAGGCTTGGTCCAACTCGGGTCTTTTGTTTCCCAAGACTTGAACCAAGCCTCGCCCAATGCTTAGCCAAGCCTCGCCCAATACTGTCCAATTTGTACCTGATTTAACCTGGCTAGTGACAACTCGTAATTGCTTAATTTTGATTTTATGTTAAAATTGACTATTTATTTCTATTACCTTCTTTTATGAAGTATTTTTCAATCTTTCAGGGCAATAATTTATTATTTTCTACAAAATTCATTTTAATCTATTCTAAATATTATAGAAACTTATGAAAGACCAAGAAATTGAGATTATATATTAATCACAGACTGCTTAATTCTCATATAGACCTCAGGAATTTTTTTCGAATAGCCATTTATAATTTTTTATTCATTTATTTATTTTTTTTTTTTTTTTGAGTTATGCCTCTCTTGTATTCAGCAAGTGATAGGGTATATTATCTCTGAATAAATATTATAGGTGTAAAACGATTTGTTGTTATCCTATTATAATTATATAATAATAAAAAAGGCCTAATAGGATCATGTAAATTTATTTTGTTTCTATTTCTTTATGCTTTTTATTAATATTAAAAATTGTTCGGCGTTGCTCTATCAAATGACGTTTGGTTTGCGTAGACTCTGATTATATATCACACCTGTCTTATTTATAATATTATCTATCAATGGATTCACTTATTGGAGTTTTCCATTTGACAAATGAGGTCAATCGGGTAATAAATCGAGAGATATAAGGAACTTTCGCAATTATATTTGTCATTTTGGAAAATTCCTAAGATGTCGGTATTTGGGTTATGTTATGTGTAGTATATGGTTTATAAATATTGATACTTTAAAAGGTCATTTTTTGTTATAGAGAAGTTATTTTTTTATATATTTTTCAAATAGGAAATGTTTTTTTAATAATTCATCCGCTCTCAAAAGCCTTTGGACTAATATTTTCCTTCCATAACGTCAATAGGTAATGCAATACAATTGAGAAAATTAATTGTGGAGTACTATTTTATTATTTTATATACAGTAGCTATACTAATTGTGACATGGGGGACCCGGGGTTTCTCTAAGTCTGACATAACAATTCAAATTTGTATTTATAAATTTGAAAAAAAAGGTCTAATGATTTTCAACAGGGAAAAATGGAGTTATTATTTGAGTCACGAGGGAAAATTTTCTCTTACCTTCGGTAATCGAAAGTTGTGTGCTGTGCGACAGTCACACCAGATTTTTTTATTTATAAAATGTATTTATAATCTAAAAGTAACTAACACCCTGCACATATAATTTAATTTGATATTATTATTCTTTTCGAAATATTTGCAAAAGAAATTGATTAATTGTGGAAAGAAAAATAAATTCTGGTGATATTTCCTTCAAAGCACCTAAGTTTATTTATCTTTTATTCATAAATAGTCGCTGCTATTAATAATTCGGCTACATTTCCTTGTCCAAAACCAAGGAGACTTAAAAATAATAATAAAACGATAAATATCGCTTTCACATCTTAAAGCAAAACGACAAAATAAATATTTATTAGCGACAGGAAAAATTTGCTAAGGAAAAAAATTTTTCAGATATTAATTTTTTATCTACAGTAGTTGCTCTCCGTGGTACTTCATCTATATTAATGAACATATCTTGTTTGTTTATTTCTTATATTCAGTTTGGACTGATATTTTCGCGAATGTTTTATAATTTTATCATTTTGGCAGTGGCGTAGCGAGAGGGGAGCAAGGTGGGTCATCATTCGTTCGCTACTCACAAAGGGGCGTCAAATGGTTCGCAAAACAAAAAATTGCTGGATAATTTTTATTTTTATTATAATTAATTTCTGGAAAATATATTTTAAATTTAGTGCCAGTGTAATAACTTATAATAATTTTGTATATTTTACATATAATATTATATAGTTTTCGAATGGGCGGGGGCGCTAAAAAGGTATTGTGCCCCGGGCGCGAGTTAAGCTCGCTACGCCACTGCATCTTGGTTGGCCAGATTGCAATGCCAAGGACTTAGAAAAAAAAAATTATGTATTAATGAATTATTTATTAATTATTCTTAATTTTATATAAATAATAAAAAAGTTGACAATATTTCCTTAAAATTTAAAATACCTCAATATAAAATTTATTGTTTGCTGCAAGAGTGTCATAACTCAAAATTTCTATTTTTTTCAGATCAAAAAAACAAAATAAAATTTTAACACATTATATAGAAATTCAAATTAAAAATGGTAGCTATACACATTAATTCTTTATTATCGAGTATATCACTGGTACATCTTCCAGAAAGCTTCTTTATAACTGAAATGTTACAGTTTTGAAATCAACAACGAAGTTTTAAGAAAATTTGCGATTCAAAAATATTAGATATTTTACTGTGAGTATGAAAAACTCAGGACTTGTCCCTCTGTCATATAATAGAGCTTTTTTTTTTTGTTATTCTTACAGTGCCAATAACTCAATAAGGGCGATTTTTGGATTATGACGATATTGCAATATATTCCCTATATTTATTTTCATTGAATAGAATATTCTAATCATATTATATTTTGATTATATTTCAACGATTTCAACTTGAGTCGTGGGAACAAATTTTATTTCCTTACGCCGGCCATTCACGATCGCTCCATCCGTCCAAATGGAGCGATGTCACTCCAAAAACTGACCGTGAGTGGGGAAAAACAAATGAATGTCGTGTAGAGAATAGATGACATCCATTTGGAGCGATCGGGAATGGCCGGCTTTAGGTAGAGTTTCTCAAAAAATTCACTAGTAAAATTTTCTTTCCTCCCTTCTGTGGCTGAGAGATATTCATTGACGAGTATCAATAAAATACATATAAAATCCAATGAGTGCGGGTTCCAATCACAGGCGGTTCGATGAATGTTAATTTAAAACATTTGGATACCGAATAGTATAAATAAATGTGCCTGGACCGTATTTAAATAATCATGAGTATTGTATGGCTTAAGATGCCAAAAAACTAATAAAAAGAAAAAAAATTCTTTATAGTAATAAACTAGAGACTCTATATAAATTTGTTGATATCTTTTGGGATTGAAAGCAAATTCCCTCCCGTGTCCCCTTTAAATGACGCCACTATATCATTGACAAAAATTCTCTCTAGCTCTAATTAATCTTGCTGATTATTTTTCTTCTCCCAACTCAATCCTTTATAAATTAAGAAGGATGTCCTTGAGGAGATCACTCACTGTTAGCGTGTAACATACTCCTTTCAAAGATTCTCGGTGACGTAGGCGAGGGTTTGCTAAGGTCATTTTCAGATGACAACCTGTCTGGTCTTCAGGTTTATATCTAACAACTATTTTTTAATTAATTTCTTATAATTTTAACAAAAATTTTATTTCCATTTATTAACACAAATAAAGGAAGTGTAGAGGATCTGATGTTTTCTTGTTTTATTATATTAAGCATATTTTATTTACTCATATTATCATTTTCATTATGACTCAAGAGGAAATATCATCTACACAAATGCATCTAATATTTCAATTGCAAATAACAAACATCTGAATATTTCAGATACAGTATTTGATAAGTTTTAGTTCCTTCAGATATTCAGTCTATTCTCTAAAACCCCCCAACCAAAACAAACAACAAAAATCAACCCCCTAATCGATACAACAAACCCTATAGAATAATACTATAGAGAAGGAGAAAGAAATCAAGAGAAATATATTTCCTACATAAACAAAATAAAAAAATAATTTAAAAAAATATTTTTAATCTATAAAAAAAATTTAAATTCTCACACATCTATCTTCCTATGAAAAGAATCCGAGATTTCACAAGAATTATTAGCAGATTGATTTTATCCTTGGAAATTTTGAAACAACTAAACAAAATATTGATTTCAGCTTATTTTGAATTCTTCAATACCTATAAATATAAAATTTCAATCCCTACTCAACTCCTTCTAAAATCTCCCACACACACACACACAACACACACCCCCCACACACACACGACCAATTTCACCCACTTTTTACTCAGGGACCTCAAACATATATCCATCAAATCTCACATCAATTTTACACCAATACTTTCTCCAAACAACAAACAGCCTTTAAAATTTAAAATAAGCAAATAGGTGTTAAAAAGTCATGTAAAAACAATCATCGTTAAAAAATGCTATTCAAAATCACTTCCTTGCCTCAAATAGCTATTCTGTAAACAAAAACTTTAAAGCCAAAGAGTTAACATTTAGTAAATAGTGTTAAGAATTAATGTCATGTCTAGGGGTGCCTTTAATATTTTAGCGTCGTATTTAAAACAAAAATGGCGTCCTTAACCTAAAAAGTAAGGTTATGATTTTGATAGCTTTGAAACAAAAGCACATGTTAACGCCGCTGTTAAAACTTTGTTTAGAGAATAGCATTTTTTTAACTCTGATTGTTTTCACATTACTTTTTAACACCCATTTGTTTATTTTAAATTTTAACGTCTGTTTTTAGAGAATAGACCTGATTGAGAGGTATTAAATTTAACACTATTTGAGACTGGTAGGTCAAAGTACAAGCATTTAAAATTTCAAAGATATACTTATATTTTAAAATTTTATTATAATTATAAACTAAAAAAATTTATTTTAAACATTAATTTAATAGTAATTGAAGGAATTAAAATAAATCCTTATTAATCTATTTTATTCATATCTTTACCTGTTATTTTATTTTTGAAGATTTGTTTATGACTAAAGATTAAATAAATTCTAACGAAAGTACTATTTTAATATAATGTTTTTTAATCACGAAATGTTATTTATATTCTATTTTTTTTTCAAAAAAAAAAAAAAAAAAAAAAAAAAAAAAACAATAAATAACTAAATAATTGTTGAATTGTCAAATGCCAAAAACGAATGGAAAATGTATTATTTTTTTAATGATTTTAATTATTAAGTTAATTAAAAATAACTCCAAAAAGTAAAACGAAAAAGTTTTTTTTTATAATCCAGATTGGTTTATTTTTTAAAATATATATATAGCACGATATTTTCTTTTTTTTTTTATTTTAATTATTTATTTATTTGTCTGAAATAAATAATTAAATTATTGTAATGCAAAGCATCATAAAGGCCACCACCAACTTCTCGTTTTATACTCTATTTAATGAACTTTTTTATTGAGTAGAGAGTTTGAATAGTGAGAAATGGAGGAATGACATTTCGTCGACCAATTAGAGCGCACACTAGGCAAAGAACTTGCCTGATTTTTTATTTAAACTAACTCTTCAGTTATCTTTCTGACCTTAAAGTTGTAAGTTATTTTAAAACAAATAACACAGAAACTCCATTTTTACTTTCTCTTAACTATATGCCGGTATATATAGTGAGAAAGTATTGGATTCATGTCAAAAATTCGGTGAGATTTTGATGATATACACGTTTTGAGGTCCCCTGAATAAAAAAAAAAAAAAAAAAACTTGTGTGATTGGTCGCAAAGCAAACAACTTTCTCTTACCTTCGGTAATCAAAAGTTGTTCTGTGCTTGTCACACCAGATTTTTTTGTGTCAAAATATATTTAATTTCCACCGATATATTAAAATTCAAGTTGTACAATTTATAAACATGGGAAAATATTTATATTTTGTTACTATTTCATGTTCCTATGGAATACAAGAGTAAAGGGTGCTTCAAACAATTTTGAGAGCAAAATGAAAATATATATTTAAAAGAGCATGTAAAAAATAATTGATTTTTGAATTTTAATCAAAATCGTTTGAGTGAATTTTGAGAAAATCGAAAAAAACTGATAAAGTACATTAGTGAAGTACTAGTTCTCTTTGGCCGATTTTGTTCAAAAGCTTCGTGTTACTTCCAAGAGTGGTACCTAACTTAAATATAAAATTTCAGTCTCCTAGTTATTTTAGTTCTTGAGATATTTTGTTCACAGACACACACACACAGACAGACCATGTCGCGAAAATCACTATTTTGGATTCAGGTGGCCTCCAAACGTGTATATCCATCAAAATCTTGATATCGAATTTTAGTTAAGAGAAAGTAAAAGTGGTTTTCGCAACATGGTCTGTATGTGTGACTGTGAACAAAATATCTCAAGAACCAAAAGAGCTATGAGCTTTAAATTTTAGTTTTAAGTTAGGTACCCCCCCCCTGGGACGTGACACGAAGCTTTTAAACAAAATCGGCCAAAAAGTATTAGTACTTTACTGATGCACTTTTTCAATTTTTTTTTTTCGATTTTCTCAAAAATCACTCTAACGATTTTGATTAAAATTTAAAAAAATTAAAAAAATGAATATTCTCATTTTGTTCTAAAAATTGTTTGAAGTACACTTTACTTATGTACTTTTTAGGAAAGATAGGAAAAATGGTTGCCATGGTATGAAAATGTAAATATTTTTTTATTTATTAATTTTACATTTTGAATTCTAATATATATGCGGAAACTAAACCTATGTGGACACAAAAAATCTGGTGTGACAAGCACAATGTACGATCAGTCACACCAGATTTTTTAGAATTTGTTTTAGTTATTTATTATATTAATGATTAAAAATCTTGGCGATTCCCCATGTCACCAATGATAAGGTCGTCTCTCTAATAAGAATAAATTTAAAGTATTCAAAGTCATGATTCATATAGCAAATGAGATATTTTTACATGTCATTAAAATAAAATTATGATAATGAGCAATGTTGCCAAATCAAAAAGATGACCTAAAATATTTTAGTATTTCGCAATATAGGCCTAGTAATTAAAAAAAAAAAAAATTGTCCTTGTCTTATTCAATGTATTTATTTATTTTTATATCATTTCGTTAGGAATGCTTTTCCTCTCTCATGATCTCTATTTCCGTACTTTCTATTTTCAGAGATCCACTTGGCAAGACTAGAATTTTTTTCAAGTTCATAATTTTTAGAATAGTTAAATAAGTTGATCACGCGTTATCGCTACCAACGTGATTTTTTTATCTAATACCCGAATATTAAGCTAAAGATAACGGAGCTTAGTCAGCCTACTTACATAGAAAAATATTTAATTAATAAAATTTTATTTACTTATGTATTGTTTAGTAATATACTAGCAAAACTTTTTATTTATTAATTTTGAAGGAATTTGTGTCATACTAAAATACATCTTCTAGCCAGGATCTATTTATTTTACAATTAAATTTGTTTTTAACCCTCTCCCTTAAAATATTTTCTTTTCAATATATTAAAAAAAAAAATTGATTATTTTTATTTTTATTTTTTTATTTTATTTTTTATTACATTTTAAGTGTCAAACTAATTTCGTTAATTTAATATTCAAGGTTACATGTCAAAAGATAATTTTTATTATTATTATTCTCCAATTTATTTTAATTAAAGGAAATGTTAAAATATTTTAGAAATAAACGTTAAGGATATTTGTATGATATAAGGATGTCATCATACATTTTTGAATGATGAAATTTTAAAATAATCCATTGTTATCGAAAAAAAAAACGATCTACAGGTGTCTGTTTAGATATTCATCCCCACTCTATAATTTTATATTTCAGGACTTACCTTTCTTTGCTATTTTTCATATCCACTGTCATCTATTATCACTTAAATCACCAAAATACATAAATAAAGTCACTTTGCGGTCGAAACAAAAAAAATAAAACAACACTTTTTTGAATGATTATATGTTAACCGTCAAATCGACAAGCCGCCAGAGAAAACTGGGATGAAAATAACTATATTTTTATAACCGTGACTTTTTATCGGTTTCAGTTGTTGCATCATCTGAACTGTTCGCTAATCGGTGCTGTTCTGGCCGATGCATGTAAGCAAAATGGGAAGTCAGTTCGGCTTCGCGGACCTTGAAAAAAAAAAAAAAAAAAAAAACACTGACAGTCCTGGTGATTCCCCTCCCCCGCTTTGACTTAGAAAACAGCTGTGGGTCACTGACTTAGACGGCTTGAGAGAAAAAGGCATGGATAACAAATCTATATCACCCGATCGAATTGATAAAATTAAATAAAAAAACGAATATATGTAAATAATAAGTAACCTTTTTATTATCTACAGACAAAAAAAGATAAAATATAATATATTATTCGTAAACTACAAGTGACAAATAATTGAATTTATAATTTTAAAATTTAATTCATATCAAGAAAATTTAATTTTAGTAAAAATATATTTTTATTTATATTAATTATATATATTGCAAGTCATATTTCGCCATGTGCAGTAGTTGTATATTTTTTTCGAAAACAGCAACTATCGCATTTACAAATAAAGTTTGTTTTTTCAAGTTTTATTAATAATTCTTAAAATTGAAATAAATCGTCTATGTCTGTAGTAGCACATAACAATACGTTTTCTATTTGAATTATTTGTTAGTCGAAGTGCAACTTGTAGCTGTAGATAGGGATACGGTATCGAAAAAAAGTATCGATACTTGTACTTGGTATCGTATCGAAAGGAAAGTATCGGAAGAAAAGTATCGATACCAGTAGGTATCGAGTATTTTTTAAGTATGAGTATTTTTCCTCTTTTTTTAAGTTTTTTCGACATCTTAGGATCCTGATGTCGTTCAAAGGGTCCAACGGAAGATCAATGGGGTATACTGGTATGCCATTTTCCTCACAGTAATGAGCAAGGGCGGTCCCAGAGGGGGGTCAGGGGGTCGTGACCCCCCCAAAATCTTTTTTTTTTTTTTAACACACTTTTTTCCCACTCACTCTCCCATTCACACAATCTTTTCGGCAACTTAGGCCATTTAAGACTTAAACGATACTCATATTTGATTAATATATATTTATTGGGGTCCAGGCCCATTTATTTATACTATAAAAAAAAAAAAAAAAAAACAGTGACCCCCCCAAAATGTAAGGCTAGGACCGCCATTGGTAATGAGCGCCAGGAGGACGGGGCTTTCTCAACCAAAATACGCATTTCGCCAAAATAAAAGTCTGTCCATTTTCACTGGTCGACAAAAATGAACTTTATTACATTCACAAGAATAAAGATATGAGATTCTAGAAATATTTTTCATAAATTCAAATATCATTTCAGTTTTTCCCCATCAGGCTCAGTTTTAGAGATATAGAGAAAAATAAATTTTAATAGAAAATGTGCTCTAAAAGGGCTCTTATTTTGAAATTTCAAGATTTTTTTAAGACAAGACCATTAAAAATATGCAGATAGTTTTAATACATATGAAGTTTGAGCACAATAATTTAGAAGTGCCGTAAAAGGCTTAAAATTTATAATAGAAAAAATTTTTAAGTTTTTAAAAAATCTTGAAAATTCTAAATAAGAGCCGTTTTAGAGCACATTTTCTATTAAAATCTATTTTTCTCTATATCTCTAAAACTGTGCCTGATTGAAAATTTCTAAATACATATCTGAGATCAGTATAAAAAAATATACTGGGTTCACTAATCAGATTTCTTGTGAATAAAACCTTGTCGACAAGTGTTATCATTAGTTTATAATTTGCATTTCTATGTAATATTTGCTCACTTTTAAATTTAGTGAATACAGTTTGCAATATACAAAAAAAATTAAATTAGACATGTTATTAAATTAAAGGGTTTTTATTAAAAAGTATCAAATTTTCAATTATTAATAAATAATTATTAGGAATATGATGAAATAAAGTCTATCCCACAAATATCGACCTTTTGATATATATCAACTTACTATTTATATCGAGAGAAAAAAAATATATAAAAGAATATGCTATATTCTTTGACAGAATCGTAATTAAAATATTTGTATAACGTTTAAAGTCTGTCTATATGGCCTAAGATGCCGAAAAAAACTTAAAAAAAAAATTATTTTTAAATGAGTACTTTTCATTCGATACCGGCAATCAAGTACTCATATGAGTAAAGTTAAGTATCGAAAAAAAAGTATCGAGTAAAAAAAAAGTACTAGTATCGAAACAAAAGTATCGATACCAGCAAGTATCGACACTTTTTTCGTGTCCCTAGCTGTAGATATTTAGTGAAGGATATATGAAGCAGTGGCGTCATTTGGGGGAGGCAAGGGGGGCATTTGCCCCTCCCTTTGGCTTTGATTTTATTATTTTTAATAAAACATTTCAAAAAATTTCAACAGTATTAAAACTTTACAAAATTAAACAATGAATTAAATTAAATATTTTTTTGCCAAATTTTAAGACCTTTTTTTAAAGAAATTTTAAAAAAAAAAATGTTTGCCCCTCCCCCCTGAGAAAAAATTGAAATAACGCAACTTGTATGAAGGCAAAAAAAAAAAAAACTGTATAAATTGTATATATGTATATTTTTTAGAATGGACTAAAGATGGTACATAATAAATGCAGCGAAACGTTTCTAGCTGATTGGTAAAAGGTTCATTCTTACTTACTTCGGTAAAAGATTCAGAGCATTTTTCCATGGCTACCTCTGCCTTCATAGGTATATCCTTCACTATTTCTGATATTAAAAAAAAAAAAAATTAGAAAATGGACGGAAATCTCTCCGGAAAAAGAACCGCGAGGTGAAAAATAAAAATCTATAGCCGACGTTTGCCCTGAAGATGAGTATGACAAGCGCTCGAAACGTCGACTACGAAATATAAAAACTGTTTATTTTTCTCCTGGCTGCCCTTTTTCCGAGGAAGCTGCCATTTATTTTCTAATTAACTATTTTGAGACAAACAACGCAAGATATATGAAAAAAAATTTTAATGGAAACTTTCGTTGTTTTAGAAAATTTCCATCTCCTTTTATACACATGATGAAATAATTACATGAAAATAATTCCAAAGTTATCTCTCGTCGACTTTCTCGTGTACTCTAAATAAAAATGCGTGATTATCTTAAATAAAAATGATAATTATTTACAAAGTAGTGTCTTTTGTTTCCCCGAATTATTGTAGCCCTCGGGCCGAGGTGTAGTTGGTAGCGTGCTGGCCCTTTATACCAAAGGTCGCAGGCAGTCCGATGATGGGATACCAAATGGCTTAAATAAAAATATATTACTAAATAACGGTGATCTTAAAAAGTCTTATATGGCTTGAGTTGCCGAGAAGACTGTGTGAATGTGTGTGTGAGTGTGAATGAGAAAAAAAGTGTGAGTAAATTAAAATTAAATATACAAATTAAACACTAGGTTATTTGTTTCAAAGGTTTTATTAATTAATCTATAATAATAAGAATAATTACTCAGAAGGTGATGGCAAGGAATTGTCGAAATACGTATCAAGTGTTAATTTTTTAATTAATAAAACCTTTGAAACAAATAACCTAGTGTTTAATATGTATATTTAATTTTAATTTACAAAATGTTTCAACGAGAACCAACGTTCGCGTCACGGTCGAAAGTTTAAATCTTATAAAAGTGTGGGTGTTAAAAAAAATCATTGTATATATTGATTGTCTAGTTTCTTTTGACTCAATTTCAATTTATATTTTGCTTCTGATAAATAACTAGCCCCCCCCCCCCCACCAGAAAGCTCCCCAACTCAAGAAAAATTGAGTCAATATGGGCTAGGAGGATGGCTGGTCCCATGGCCCCCAGCCAAATTTCCTAGTTACGCCCATGCTGATAACTCTTGCTAATAAAGACATATTTATCAAAAAAAAAAAAAAAAAAAAATATTTATTATGTTCTTGGTCAACTTTTAATTAGAAAAATTTAAAAAAATTGATGAAAATTTCACTATTCACTTATATAACTGAATTACACATAAAAAAAAAATTAATATTATCTAAAATACATTATTTGAGAGGGTAGAGGGCGAGTTTATCTAGATATAGGCTATACATTGAATACGATATATCAAGATATTTTTTTTTTTCTCCGGCAATATTTAACCTTTTACTTCCTCTGTTTTTAATTAACAAAATATTTGTTGATAAATAACCCGTAACCTCTGACTTTTTCTTCTTGGAAGTATTTTTTTTTTTTTTTCAAGAATCACAAATGATAAAAACTGGTAAATTATTATTAATATAAATAAAAATTTGACTTACTTGCCTGGCGTTGTCATTTTTCTTTCTCCTCACGTCCTTTCATATTTTGAATCAATTAAAAAAAAAAATGTTAAATTGCTCAGTTATAATTAATTTAGACATATTTTATTTATAAACAATTAAATGTAAACAAAATTAATTTTTTTTTTTATTTCACTAATTAGGTCTAATTTATTGTAAGAAAAATTTTATAATTAAATTGACAAAAGTAAATGGAAAATGGACTTGGGCCTCCCACATGGGCGTAGCCAGGGTGGGGGAGGCAACAAATATATATTTTTCCCAGTGGAAATTTTTAACGCCCCAATCCCAATAGATATTAATTTACTTTTTTTTATTTAAATAAATAATTAATAATCTATGTATATATTAATTGCAAACCCCCTCTCGCTCTGACGAGGGGTTGCCCCCCCCCCCTAACAAGATGTCTGGCTACGCCCATGGGCTCCCATGAAAAAAGATTAGCCAGCTGAAAGATGAAAACTATATTTTGTAGAATATAGACTATATATAATTAGCTAATGTCCATCTTCTTTGGACATCTCCAAAAATAGCGTCTATATACTCGGATATTATTTATTTAAATCGTTTGATTTCTGGTTTAAGAGAGAGATGATCTTTTTATTATAACTACTATTGATTTTCTACCTAACTTCCCCCATGAATATTATGATATTTTAACTTTTATCATATAAACTTGAATAAAAAAAGATAATTTTAATGGAAAGTCTCGTTTGTTATTTGTGATTTGAAAATACGTAGCTCTATTTAATCACACAAAGCTAAATTGTATGGGAACAAAAGCGAAACTGAAAAATAATTGTTCGAACGGTCCGTAGGTCACCTGTTTTGCTCTCTTGTTAAAGACTAATGGAGAACATTATTTCCCATTTCAATGGTCATTTTTTATTACCTTTTTTCTATCAAATGATTTTTTTTTATTGAAAAATATTTGTTGCATAGAATTAAAAAATATACAATATTTTTATGTAAATTAAAGGAAAAAATTTTTATCGGATTTTTTTTTAATGCGAGTTTAGTAGTGAACTTAAAATTTTTTTACAATGGTAGCCCATTCTTCTTTCTTTGCCTTAAACTCGCGGTGCGGGGTCGGCGGATGGGTTTTTTGCCACAGGGAAGAATAATCGCACGGTCTGAAGCCTGTTGAAAATATAGAAGGAAGAGACAAATATAAGAACATAAGAACTGCCTGTCCCAGCTCGGGTAGCTCGTGGTTGCCATCCATTTACCCACAAGTTGTGTGCCCCTGAGCCTAATGACATCCCATTATCTCATTTTTATTTATTTAAAAAAAACATTTCATATATTTTATGTGCAATTTTTTTTTCTGAACATGTTCTTATTTAAAAGAGAAATTTTGTAATTAAATAATTATTTAATTTATGTCAAAAACAGACACACTTGCAAATTTCTCTTTTTTTAAATGATGAGCGTTTTTACTTTCTCTTACCTATGTATATATGTAATATACATATAAATAGAGAGAAAGTATTGGATTCATGTCAAAAATTTGATGTCGAGATTTTGATGGATACACACGTTTGGGGTCCTCTGAATCCAAAAAAGTGGTTTTCGCGACATGGTCTGTCTGTGGGTGGGTGGGTGTGTGTTCAATTTTAAGCATGAAAAGGAATTGAGCTACGAGGTTGAAATTTTATATTTAAGTTAAACACCCCCGGGACCGGAAAAATAAGCTTTTAATCAAAATCGGCCAAAGAGTACTAGTACTTTACTGATGCACTTTTTCAGTTTTTTTCGATTTTCTCAAAATTTGCTCCAATTAATTACTTAATTCAAAATTCAATTATTTTTTAGATGCTCTTTAAAATGCATATTCTCATTTTGCAATTGAAATCTTCTGAAGACCACTTTACTCTTGTATTTCATAGGGAAGATAGGAGAAATGGTTGCCATGGTAACAAAATATAAATATTTTCCTATACTTATAAATTTTACATCTGAATTCAAATGTTCCGTACCGTCGGGAACTAAATATATGTCGACACAAAAAATCTGGTGTGACAAGCACAGAACACAACTTTCGATTACCGAAGGTAAGAGAAAGTTGTGTGCTGTGCGCCAGTCACACCAGATTTTTTGTTATACAACTTTTGATAAATTCTAGTATAAAAATTTCGCCAATCGCTATAATCAACAAAATGTTTTAAAATATTTTTCTCCTCGCTAGGCTTGTTGTATAAAAATTGAGTGAATGTAAAATTTTTGGTACTTAATGGAGTAGATTCCTCATTAAAAAAATTAATTTGATAATCTATCAGAATAATAGACAGAAAGAAAGAATGTCAGCCAAAAGGAGAGCCTCTATGGAATAAAAATCTCAATTCAGAAGACGTTTCGGTTTTAATTAAAT
Organism: Euborellia annulipes; assembly: GCA_023213315.1. NCBI lineage: Eukaryota > Metazoa > Arthropoda > Insecta > Dermaptera > Anisolabididae > Euborellia > Euborellia annulipes. The sequence continues at coordinate 19,317 of JAKCPI010008513.1, read as the reverse complement.
AAAGCCTATCTCAATGGCGTATACCTTGAATTGCCAATAATCTCTTAAGAACTGGCTTTATTTAATTAAAACCTAAACATCTTCTAGATTGAGATTTTTATTCAATAGAAGCTCTCCTTTTGGCTGACATCCTCTCTTCCTGTCTATTATTCTAATCGTTGAACAGTCACTTCTCTTATCAACATCTTTCATAATCTATCTCGGTTTAAACTTCATCTCTCTGTCGCTGGTCCGTAAGCACATTGAAAGTCTTGTGCTAGGGCTGATAAATATTTTCCTAAATTCAATTGAATTCCAATTAATTTAGAAAAGCGAGGACCTAATGTCCTCAGGTGCCGATGAAGCGCTTTAATAAAGTTAAAAAAAAAAAAAAAAAAAACATCTCTCTAAATTAACTACTATAGCTAGCTAAAAGGCGCCCGAAATTATTTAAATATTTATTTAAAAAAAAAAATCATTTTCTAAGAATTTCAGATTTCTTAGAATTAATATTTATTAATTTTCATTAATTGTTTTTATTTATTTCTTTTTCGGCATCTAAAGCCATTTATTCCTCGTTTCTATTTTCCCAAATTAATTGATAGATTTTGATTTATACTTGTATTTATCTATATCACTAAAGAAGACATTTTTAATGATAAATTGTTTGTTTCGTAATAGGAGTGAAATTTCCATTTTTTGACAATAAAGAATACATGAGCGCCGCAATTTTATATTACTTTTATTGCTTTTGACAAAATATTACACATTTAGGGCATAATTCTTTTTTGGTTTTTGCACTTGTAATAAATATTATCGGCACTTTTAATAAATAATAACCTTTAATCTGGAGGTGGGTCCTATATTTAGGCCAAAATTTAACTCCATTAAGCAGTTGACGTTTCGGGAGTCTGAACACCTCCCTTCTTCAGGACTAATGTGATTTTAATAAATTAACCTTCTCCTTGGTATTATCATTAGAGTATGAAATCAGTAGTCTAAATTCTTGATAATCAAGATAATTATTTTTATAACTCGATTATAAATGCCTTTCTAAACGGATACGCAGAAGTATTTAGACTACTTATTTCATACTCTAATCATTAGGGCTCGGATTTTGCATATAATGCATATTTTGAAGTTTAAGTGCATACAATTATTTTTAATAAAATGATTTTACCCAACTTTCTGAGTTCAAAAGCAAATAGATGAAGTCAAATTATTATAAAAGCGAATGCCGACTTATTGTTAATTCGTTGGCTATCCTCTCGTTAATCGTTAATTGAATAACGAACTATCTTGGTAGATAATACCATTATCTTTATTATGAACAAAAGTTATATAATTATTTACGAAAAAAAAAAATTTTTGCAGTGAATTCACTCCTTTGATCTAAATAAATTTAGAATTGTTACAATTAAAAAAAAAAAATATTACACAAACTGATTCTAATTTTATAATTTCTAATAAAAATATTTAATCTTTTCAGATTAACTTGGAATCAAGTGATAGAGGAAATTTCCAATTTTTTCTCCTTCAAGCTCAACAGATTTAACTCAAGAGGTAGTTTAATAAATATTTTTCTTTTACAAATTTATTATCGATAAAACCCTTGAATATTAAATATGCAATATCACTTGATTAGGATGTGAGTGATTAGATTTCATTTTCAAGGGTCCAGTAAATTCAAGAATATTGATTTCAACTTAATGATTTTTTTTTCCCACTATCAATCATTCTTATGTAAAATATTGACAGATGATAAAAATTTTTGCAAAACTAATAAGTTATATTTAAAAAAATCAAAAATTTTCCTATTTAACCTGGCGCTGAGTCTATTAATTTTTATTAATAGCAAATTATTTAAATGCTTCGATCTTTTTTGATTAATTTGATTTTGTCGAAGGATGTGGAAGTTCAGGCAGACAAAAATAAAACATTCTCGATTCTCTTTGAAAGTTCAAACGTTTCTTCGCCCATTCTCAGTAAACAATTCTATTGAGCGATTAAATTTTGCCCTAAACATCTAAAAATGGAAACAATCACAGAGAATCGAGAATGTTTTATTTTTGTCTGCCTGAACTTCCACATTCCATCATTTCCAGTCAATAAATATCATTGTAATTTTATTTTGCCAGGCACAGTGAGAGAGCTACAATTAAGTCCCCACCTGGGAGCTAGTGATCTGAGTGGTATAGTATTTTAATGACGGTCATTAAAATTATTTCACTATATACCATTTACTCAAGGTTCTAGCTACCAGGTGGGACTTATTTGTGGCGCTCACTGTACCGACTCCAGGCGATCTGATCATCTACTCTTCTGCATCCATTAAGTAAAATTTTGTCTTTATTGAATTATTCAAATGTAAGATAAAGCCTATCTACTGTATTTAAGATTAATTTTCGTTTTTACTTTCTCTTACCCTATATATGAAATATATAGAGAGAAAGTATTGGATTCATGTCAAAAATTCGATGTCGAGATTTTGACAGATATATACGTTTTGAGGTCCTCTGAATTCAAAAAGTGGTTTTCGCGACATGGTCTGTCTGTCTGTGAACAAAATATCTCAAGAACGAAAAGAGCTAGGAGGTTGAAATTTTATATTTAAGTTAGGTACCCTCGTGGGAGGTGACACGAAGCTTTTGAACAAAATCGGCCAAAAAGTACTAGTACTTTTCTGATGTAATTTTTCAGTTTTTTTTTTTCGATTTTCTCAAAATTCGCTCCAATAATTTTTTTAACTAGCCGCGTCGCCCGCCTTCGGCTAGGAAAGTTAGGAGAAATGATTACTATGGTAACAAAATATAAATATTTTCCCATATTTATAAATTTTACATCTGAATTCAAATGTACCGTACTGTCGGGAACTAAATATATGTCCACGCAAAAAATCTGGTGTGACAAGCACCTTCGGTACCGGTAATCGAAAGTTGTGTGCTGTGCCACCACCAGATATTACTTTGAGCGCTCGTAATAAAAAAAAAGTAATTTCCATTTACAATTTTTTTTTTTAAAGTAAATTATTATTATTTTTTATTATAATATTCTTGTTTTCAAAATTTTATTCACGTCATAACGATAGAAATAGTAATTTAGCCAGATCTCATCAAATTGATACAATTGACTTTGTTCTCCCAACTAATTTTAGAATTATTTAAATAACCCTTCCGGAAAACAGTTCTATTTGATTTGATAATAAAACTTCGATTAGTATTCATTTATTGGCGGAATTCATTGTAAACAAACATCGAAATCATCGTTGATTACAGACAACTATAATCGTACAACGTTCTGTGAATCAAAATGACATCCCGAAAATAACATGTGAACCTTAAAAAAATAAATAAACATAGCCGGAAGAACGGGGTGGTTGACTCGTTAATCATTGTCGCTTAATTAGATCCAACTCATGGATTGGAGAATCCTGTTTGGTTCATAGTGTGCCAATTCATTAATATTGCCCATAATAGCGCTTTGCTATTCATTAGTGGACCCCTCCCCCCTCTCTCGTTTATTTCAGCTTCAAGTCCCACCAACATTTATTTAATCTACTCGACTAGAGAATCATTTGGGTTATAATTTTGCGGCAACATTTCGAGCGACCGAATAGACACTTCAAATACCTAAAGTTTAATTATACAACGTTTAAATGGGGATAATTATTAACATAAATAGTTTCAAATTAAAGCGTAATTAAAAAATTATAATTATCAATGTTATTTTTTTTTCCTGTAAAATTATCTCGGTTTACAATATTAACATTCCAGTAAAAGAGGGAGAGAGAAAAAAAAGAGACAAATTAAATGAAAATGATGAAAATGTAATTGTTTTTTTTTTTTTTAATTATTCCAATTGAAATAAATACAATAAAATATTTTTCTTCTATTCAAGTCGATTAGAAAATTTGTTTTAATAAAACTTTTATTTAGTTAGAAATAATCATCAGAACACCCTTCGAAAAAATTTCTGAATTCTAAATTCTAATTGTTTTTCGGCGAATGAGACAAAAAATATTGTACAGTGAGGCACAATATTAAGTCCCACCCATGCTTTTTCTACTTGTGATTATTTCATTGTTTTAAAAAAAAATATTATATAGAGCCTATTTTTTAATGAAAACTTTCATGATTCAAACCTAGAAAATTTTCATTTTCTTTTATAAAAACAATAAAATTACACATATAACCGAGTATTTATTAATTTAAATAAGCGAAAAATGTAGGTACCGCCGGGAGTTGCACCACGGATCTGTCGATTTACGCTCAACATGCCCTACTACTGGACCACAGTGGTGCAACTCCCGGCGGTACCTACATTTTTCGCTTATTTAAATTAATAAATACTCGGTTATATGTTTTTCATAATTACTTCATGGTCCAACACATGATATAAGAATGGTGATCAATTTAAAAATGAGTTCGCTCCCTCCCCCCCCGAAAAAAATTTCTAATACGCCCCGAACTCTAGCATTCCTAAATGTTTTATTATCATTACTATAGCTAGCCGCTGACTTCCTGTCCCTGTGTGTATGTGCCTATCAGGGCGCTGATTGGCCAGAATAAAAGGAAGTTAAGTCAGAGACCTTAAAATTTTTCAATTGCTCGCAGATGGCGGGCTTTTCCACTTGTATTCAATAATTTACTAGCTGCATCCCCGGCAAGGGCGGATCCAGAGGTGTTTCTCGAGGGGGGGGGGGTAGTCCGGTGTGACTCGTCGCACAGCACACTATTTTTTCTTAATTTCAGTAATTAAAAGGCACATTCTGTACTTGTTTGCCAGAATAAAAATACAAATCAAATTTTAAGTATTAATTTTTAAAATTTTTCATTAAAAATTACATTAAAAATTTTTTTTCGGAAAAAAAGTATTTTTTTCAAATCTCGGGGGGGGGGGGGTAATTACCCCCCTTGATCCCCGGCTACATTCCCAAATTAAAATTCATCCTGTCTCTTCGATTAAAATCAAGATCCAAGATTCTACAATCCAAATCATTTATATTTTTACAAAATACATGTATGATAAAATCATGCGTTAATTACATGGCTTCAGATTTTTTTTTTATAAAGTTTATCTAACCCTGATTAAACAATCATGTTCAGATAAACAATAAGTGTAATCTGTTCACTGATACCAAAGGTTACTCATTCTTATGTCTTATAGAGAACGTTATGGAGAGTCTAGGAAAAAGACTCGGGTCCACAATTTCTCAAAAGGGCAGACGCAAAAATTTATAGAATTAGCCAATTGGATAGCATTGAGTTGATTGTCTTGCCTTATGAAAAATTAAAGCCAATTAATTAAAATAATTAAATAATTAAATCTCTCTAAGGAAAAATAATAAAAATTGTTGTATAATTAAATTTTTATTTATTTTTTTTCTTACCTAAATGTACCTGAAAATAAAAAACTTACTTTCTTGTGTTCATTTTTTTTTCTTTCCTTCTTTCTTCTTTATATATGGGGCATTCCACGCCAACTCGACCACTTCTGAACCCGACCATTTTTGATTTGGCTGAAACTTTGTCATCTTTTTGTACCCTATTGAAAACGTGTCTGAGAATTTTTTCAGATTTTTCGACCCAGCCAAAAAAAGTTATAGCATTTTCAAAAAACATCGATTTTTTTTTTCAAATAACCGTAAAACTGTCAAAAATTAACTTATCGGGACGATTTTTTTTTGAAATTTTTGTCTTTAAATTTACTTTTCAGAAAAAAATATGACAAAATTTTACAGATTCATCTTAAACGTTTTTTTTGACATTCTCGGAAAAAAACCAAAATTTCGGGATGAATGACACTTTTTTTTTAATTTTTTTTTTTATAAAAAACTTTGATTTTTCTACAAATTCTCTGAAAATTTCAGAGTGGGATTATTTCGCGTTCTATTTTTTTTTTATTTTTGAAAAAAAAAAATTTTTTTTTCTCCGCTTATTTATCATGATGGTGCTCTTAAATTCTTCCAGGACTGCCCGAGATTCTAGAAAATTGAAGAAAAATAATAATAATAATAGTTAGAGGTGATGAAAATCGAGAAAATTCCATTTATCCTGAAAAAGATAGAAATTAGTTGTGTATTCAACTACTGAAGAATTTGAAGCGTCAAGTAAAAGCTTAGAAACATGGGCGTAACTAGGGGGTGCCAGGGGCCGGGCTTCCCAGAAGCTCCTTGCCCCAAAAAAAATTGAGAAAATATGGGGCTTTTCAGGGCCTCCGGAGGATGGCTGGTCCCATGGCCCCCCTTTAATTTTTCTTGGGGCAAGGAGCTTTCTGGGGAGGACCAGGCCCCCCTGGCACCCCCCTAGTTACGCCCATGTTTCTAAGCTTTTACTTGACGCTTCAAATTCTTCAGTTGTTGAATACACAACTAATTTCTATCTTTTTCAGGATAAATGGAATTTTCTAGATTTTCATCACCCCTAACTATTATTATTATTATTTTTCTTCAATTTTCTAGAATCTCGGACAGTCCTGGAAGAATTTAAGAGCACCATCATGATAAATAAGCGGAGAAAAAAAATTTTTTTTTTTCAAAAATAAAAAAAATAGAACGCGAAATAATCCCACTCTGAAATTTTCAGAGAATTTGTAGAAAAAATCAAAGTTTTTTATAAAAAAAAAAAAATTAAAAAAAAAAGTGTCATTCATCCCGAAATTTTGGATTTTTTCCGAAAATGTCAAAAAAACGTTTAAGATGAATCTGTAAAATTTTGTCATATTTTTTTCTGAAAAGTACATTTAAAGACAAAAATTTCAAAAAAAAATCGTCCCGATAAGTTAATTTTTGACACTTTTACGGTTATTTGAAAAAAAAATCGATGTTTTTTGAAAATGCTATAACTTTTTTTTGGCTGGGTCGAAAAATCTGAAAAAATTCTCAGACACGTTTTCAATAGGGTACAAAAAGATGACAAAGTTTCATCCAAATCAAAAATGGTCGGGTTCAGAAGTGGTCGAGTTGGCGTGGAATGCCCCATATAAAAAATCAAACAGGGTTTTTTTGAATTTTTCCCTATAGAAAAATAATTGTAAAAATGTTCAAAAAAGCCTAATAAAATAAAGAAGAGAGAGGAAAAGAGCTTGTCTCGGAGCCTCTAATAATAGTATTGTGCAAGACATTCGCCAAGTGCGAGACAATGTATAATGTTAATGGTGAAATAAAAATGATTTGATTTGATTTGATTTTTTTTCTTTACAAACTCGAATTGAATAGACAGACAGCCTTGCAAGCAAATGGTGTGCAAAATTACAAGGGACCGCCGGCAAGTGCTGCCTCTGGTGTCCTTTCTATAAACCCTTTTGTTAAAATGAAATTAATCTAATTTAATCAAACAAATTTCATAAAATTAGCATAAATATCACGAAATAACCTAAAGGGGGGGGGGGGAGGGGGGCCTAAAAGGCGCCCCCCTCCTCGAAAAAGCAAAAATTCAAATATTGTGGTTTAGAAGAGGCTCTGGAATAGCATTTGAATAGAAAGAGAGCGAAGGTAATGAGTGCGAGTGAGATGGAGAGAGTCGCTTAAAGATGCTGAGTCTCCGTCCTTAATGCACAAACAATGCGCGTGACGTCATCTCTTCTAAGAAGCTATTAGACAGAAATAAAAAAAGAGAAAGTAATAAAACTATTTTTTTTTTTATATATATTCATCAAATTAGAAGAAAAAAACAAATTAAAATAATTTAAAAAAATGAATATGAAAAAATTATTTTAATAAAGGAAATCAATACATTCCAACTTTTGATTGATTATTGAGGTGGGATTTATTTATTTTTCTTCCTGAGACGGGTGTTAAAGTTAATTGTATTTTCAATTTATATTTCGGCCTCTAAGATCATTTGACTTTTGGGAAATTAAATAAAATGGCTTCCAGCAGGTGAGAGACTCAACACTCAGCGGGTCACCTATCCACAGTCCAGCAGTTCTTAGCCTTGCTTAACCCGAATTTTCTCGATTTTTTTTCTGCTTTTTCTCAAAAGGTATTAAATTTAAAAAAGTTATTTTTTTTATACTCAACAAATTAAAAAAAAAAATATCAAACAATTAAAAAAATTATTTTAATAATTACCTTCGATAACTAAAAATCTATTCAGTTTTTGAAAAAATGTCAAAGAATAAAAACTTTTTAAAATAGAGTAAACTATCACAATATGATAAAAAAATTGAAAATTTCGAAATTTCTGAAAAAACTTATTAGGTAAAGTACTACTTCCAAGTGACGTATTTACTCCAAAAGTTGATAGAAATCTATAATTTTAGTGTAAGGAGCATATACCAAATTTCATCCAGCTGCTTTGGTTTTTAAGCAATCGTGTTCTCTCACACACACACACACACCCAAACGTAATTCCAAAAGAATATACGAGAAAGTCTCGGGGAAGTCATTCCCCATATTTTTTTAAATAATTTTCTATTTCCATTTTTCTTTGAAATTCCAATGGCTTCTTGACTTGATCTGTCTAGTCGGCAGGCAAAACTTTCGTCAAGACGAAAGTCCACGGATTTGGTCAAATCCACGGTTAAAACTACCGCAGTCCAAAGATTTTGCCCATACACGTACGGTTTGGCCCGTGGCGGGCCAACTATACGGGTTTATCTGCGGGTTTTTCCTTTACGTTTGTGAGTGATGACGGTTTTAACCGTGCCGGTTTTAACCGTGGCGGTTTTAGCCGGCCCGGCAGACTGGTCCGCCCCGGTCCAACCCGACAGATCAAACTCTCCGTTTTTTTAAACGAAATTGATAATGACGGTTTTAACCGTGGCGGATCGACCCGACAGATTGGTCCGCCCCGGTCCAACCCGACAGATCAAACTCTCCGTTTTTCTAAGCGAAATTGATAATGACGGTTTTAACCGTGGCGGATCGACCCGACAGATTGGTCCGCCCCGGTCCAACCCGACAGATCAAACTCTCCACTTTTTTAAGCCAAATTGCTAACGAAAGTTTTAACCGTGGCGGATCGACCCGACAGATCAAACTCTCCGTTTTTTTAAGCGAAATTGATAATGACGGTTTTAACCGTGGCGGATCGACCCGACAGATTGGTCCGCCCCGGTCCAACCCGACAGATCAAACTCTCCACTTTTTTAAGCCAAATTGCTAACGAAAGTTTTAACCGTGGCGGATCGACCCGACAGATTGGACCGCCCCGGTCAAAACCGACAGTTCTACCTCTCCGTGTATGCCCAGCTATTCTCTTCCCAATACTCAGCAATAAAATTTGATGCCAAAAAAAGATTACACTTCATATATTATTATTTTTTATTTATATCATTTATTTGGGTATAATATCATTATAACTTTTTTTTAGACATTTATTAAATTTATTTTCATTAAATTTGAAAAGGAGATATCCATATTTTGTTTGTGATTTGCATTTCTTTTGCTGTAGTCTCTTAGTGGCAAGGTGTTTAGCAATTTCTGATCAATGCTGCCATCTAGCGGTCTTTGCTGAGTTACATCTCAAATAAGTCGCTAACTAATCCTAAATGAATAATTCCTATACAGGCAGGGCCGTAACTAGGCAGGTGCAATAGGTGCACCCGCGCCCTAAATAAATTTTTGCACAGGGCCCTAAAAAAGCTAGTTACGGCCCTGTATACATTTTTTTAAAAGTCATTTTTGGACATCTATGATAATTTAGACCCCGTCCCTATTTATTTAAATTGATTGGTAGCCCATTCAATTTAAATAAATTTTTGTCGCATGGGACGGGATGCGAATCCGATGGGGGCTGTTGGTTGGAAGATTCAATTTACAGGCTGGCCTCTCTGGGGGATGAAAATTTTTTAAATATTACCTTCAAATACTAGCACCATTAAGGAGATTTGAGACTTAAAATTTATAATTTAAAATAAATGTAAAAATATATTTTAGATAAAAAATCATAATTTCTTTAGATGACTAGTTTTTAAAACTTTTTTAATTGATTTTCTCGGAGGGGGCGGTCGCCTTCCTTTTGTCCGTCACTGTTCCTATTAGATATCTGATGTAAATTAATTTAGCATCATCCACAGCCATAAATTAATTTATCTTTTTTTTAATATTAGAATAGGCTTATAATTATAAAATATATACATAAACTCATTATTCCTCTACTGTTTAAAATTTAATTATTTTATTCATTATGTCATACGTAAAATTAAATATTTATTCAATTTGCGCACATATGCTCCAGTTTTTTTTTTTTTTTTTATTTCATTGAGAACTATTCATTCTCTTTATTTATATTAATAACTCACATTTGGTCATTTTCATTCGTCATCAATTAATGATTATTTCAACAGGAAATATCAAATTAATTTTTATATTATTTCTTATTTATTTATTATAGTGAGATTAGCAATATTTTATTGATTGATTGAAACACTAAAGAAAAACCTTAAGGCTTACTAATAATGATGAAAAACTACTTTGAGAAATCTTTTTTTATTATTTCATAGGTCCAGGAAATAGCTGATAAATTTTTCCTTCTAAATAGAACTCTATTGATAAATATCGATTGGTTGTTATTAAAAAGAAATTTCTCTGTTTTTTTTTTTTTTTTTTTTTTTTTTAAACATTCACACTTTTTTCTCATTCATACTCACACTGACACACACATTCACACAGTCTTTTCGGCAACTTAGGATTAAAAATATTTTATAATGGGGCCCAAATGAACTTTAGCCTATAGGCGGCATACTCTTAAATCCGGCCCTTTGTACCTCACTTTCCACTGAAATATTACATCCTGTATTTGTAGAATTTTAATTTTTTTTTTAAATAGATTTTCATATTAAATGAATAATTTCTTTTTAATTTGTTTCTTTATAAAAGTCAGAATGAATTAATTGTCCCGACATTTGCTCCGAATTAGGTAATGCTTAGTCATCACAGTCTGTCTGTGTGTTGTTTACAAAAAGACCCTGAACTTGAACGAGGTCAGCCAGAAATTCTCAAGGCCATGTTTTGAAATGTTCTATAGGATGCTAGGATGTAATTAAAAAAAAAAAAAAAAAAATAGAAAAAAGATAATAAATATGGGGATTGACTTCCCGAGATTCCTATATTCTTTTGAATAGTCTGGGTGTGGGTGAACACGATTGCTAAAAACCAAACACTAGATCATAAAATTTGGTATATCTCCTTATACTAAAATTGTAGATTTCTATCAACTTTTGGAGTAAATACATCACTTGGAAGTAGTACTTTACTTAAATTTTTCAAAAAATTTTAAATTTTCAATTTTTTTTATATTATGATAAAATACTCTATTTTAAAATTTTTATTCTTTACATTTTTACGAAAACTGAATAGTTTTTGAAATAATCACAGAAGAAATAGAAAATATTCTTAATTTTGATAAAAAATCAAAACAAAATCATACAGGTGTCATTAAAAAGAGGGTAAATATAAACAAATTATTTGTTTCACAAATTATTTTTGACATCTATATAATTTAGACCCCCCCTATTTATTTAAATTATAGCCCATTCAATTTAAATAAATTTTCTCCATGGACGGATGCGAATGATGGGGTGTTGGTTGGAAGATTCAATTTACAGGCTGGCCTCTCTGGGGGATGAAAATTTTTTAAATATTACCTTCAAATACTAGCACCATTAAGGAGATTTGAGACTTAAAATTTATAATTTAAAATAAAGTAAAAATATATTTTATATAAAAAATCATAATTTCTTTAGATGACTAGTTTTTAAAACTTTTTTAATTGATTTTCTCGAGGCGGTCCCTTCTTTTCCGTCACTGTTCCTATTAGATATCTGAGTAAATTAATTTAGCATCATCCACAGCCATAAATTAATTTATCTTTTTTTTAATATTAGAATAGGCTTATAAGTATAAAATATATACATAAACTCATTATTCCTCTACTGTTTAAAATTTAATTATTTTATTCATTATGTCATACGTAAAATTAAATATTTATTCAATTTGGCACATATGCTCCAGTTTTTTTTTTTTTTTTCATTGAGAACTATTCATTTTCTCTTTATTTATATTAATAACTCACATTTGGTCATTTTCATTCGTCATCAATTAATGATTATTTCAACAGGAAATATCAAATTAATTTTTATATTATTTCTTATTTATTTATTATAGTGAGATTAGCAATATTTTATTGATTGATTGAAACACTAAAGAAAAACCTTAAGGCTTACTAATAATGATGAAAAACTACTTTGAGAAACTTTTTTTATTATTTCATAGGTCCAGGAAATAGCTGATAAATTTTCCTTCTAAATAAAACTCTATTGATAAAATCATTGGTTGTTATTAAAAGAAATTTCGTTTTTTTTTTTTTTTTTTTTTTTTTTAAACATTCACACTTTTTCTCATTCATACTCACACTGACACACACATTCACACAGTCTTTTCGGCAACTTAGGCCATTTAAGACTTTGACGATAACCGTTGTAATTAATATATATATTTGGGGTTGAGGCATTTCTATTTAAGCCATCTGGTATCCAAATGGCTTAAATAAAATCATCGGACTGCCTGGGTCCGAACCCGCGACGTTTGGAATAGGAGGTAGGCACGCTACCTACTACGCCACACCCGGGGGCAATTTCTCTGTTGTCTCAGGGCCAAATTTCTAAATAGACTATAAAGGCTGCTATCTAGAATGGCAAAAATTTTCAGGGGCGGCAGTTTGGCAAATTTTTCAAAAGTTAAAATGAAGTATCAGTTGTTAATATTTTCCTTACGAATTTTAGTATACATTTATCATATAAAAAAATATTGTATAAAACAAATTTATAAAGGAAATATGTTCTATAGATGGGGCGCCAAATGAACTTTAGCCTATAGGCGGCATACTCTTAAATCCGGCCCTGTTGTACCTCACTTTCCACTGAAATATTACATCCTGTATTTGTAGAATTTTAATTTTTTTTTTTTTTTTAAATAGATTTTCATATTAAATGAATAATTTCCTTTTTAATTTGTTTCTTTATAAAAGTCAGAATGAATTAATTGTCCCGACATTTGCTCCGAATTAGGTAATGCTTAGTCATCACAGTCTGTCTGGTGTGTTGTTTACAAAAAGACCCTGAACTTGAACGAGGTCAGCCAGAAATTCTCAAGGCCATGTTTTGAAATGTTCTATAGGATGCTAGGATGTAATTAAAAAAAAAAAAAAAAAAAAAAAAAAATAGAAAGAAAGATAATAAATATGGGGATTGACTTCCCCGAGACTTTCTCGTATATTCTTTTGGAATTACGTCTGGGTGTGTGTGTGAACACGATTGCTTAAAAACCAAAGCAGCTAGATCGATAAAATTTGGTATATGCTCCTTATACTAAAATTGTAGATTTCTATCAACTTTTGGAGTAAATACGTCACTTTGAAGTAGTACTTTACTTAAAAAGTTTTTTCAAAAATTTTGAAATTTTCAATTTTTTTGTTATATTATGATAAAATACTCTATTTTAAAAAGTTTTTATTCTTTGACATTTTTACGAAAACTGAATAGTTTTTGAAATAATCACAGAAGAAATAGAAAATATTCGTTAATTTTGATAAAAAATCAAAACAAAATCATACAGGTGTCATTAAAAAGGGGTAAATATAAACAAATTCATTTGTTTCACAAATTCATTTGTTTATATTTACCCTTTTTTAATGACACCTGTATGATTTTGTTTTGATTTTTTATCAAAATTAACGAATATTTTCTATTTCTTCTGTGATTATTTCAAAAACTATTCAGTTTTCGTAAAAAATGTCAAAGAATAAAAACTTTTTAAAATAGAGTATTTTATCATAATATAACAAAAAAATTGAAAATTTCAAAATTTTGGAAAAAACTTTTTAAGTAAAGTACTACTTCCAAGTGACGTATTTACTCCAAAAGTTGATAGAAATCTACATTTTAGTGTAAGGAGCATATACCAAATTTCATCGATCTAGCTGCTTTGGTTTTAAGCCAATCGTGTTCACACACACACACACACACACACACACACACAGACATAATGCCAAAAATGGTTTTTTGGACTCAGGGAGGTCTAAAACGTGGAGAAACATCAAAATCTCGAAGTCGAATTTTTTTACGATTACATAACTTTCTCATACGAGAAAGTAAAAAATAAAAACCCAGCGGAAAAAATCACATTTGATTTTTCTAATTATTCCTAGATTGGTATTTCAAAAGAAATTGGATTTTATTCTATAAAAAAAGAAAAAAATAATTAAATACACCCCTGTATTTAGGTCAAATTGTAGAAAATAAAATATGAACTCGGTCTATTTTATTTATTAAATCAGCTCACGACTAACGTTTCAGAGCTACCGTAAAAATAATAAATTTTTAATCAAGATCAAAGTACATTCAGGGTTAATAATTAGCACTATAGTTATTAGTTAATTTTTATAAATTAAACTCCAGTCCCAAATGTACTTTGATCTTCATGAAAAATCTGTATTTTAAATGTGGTTCCAACCGTTATTCGTGGGCTGATTTAATAAAGAAAATACGCATTTTAATTAATCTAATGTTGTTATCTATTTTCAGCGTAATTTGAATTTTTTATAAAGTAGATATTTGTGACAAAATACACCAGTTTTTTTTTCCTATTATTTGAAAAAAAAAAGAACAGAGGCATAATAATATATAGCTAAAATAATCAAAGAAAAGGATGAATGTCAAAAATATTGAGAAAATTTGTTATTTTTCTCCTATCTTCAAATTTGAAAATATTATGTATTTCTAATTGAACATAAAATTTTTTGACCTTGGCTTAGATATTAGAAACCTAATTAAATGATATATCAAAACGATATCGATATTAATTTAAAAATTTTTAATCTTATTTTTATAATCAGAATTTCCATGTATTTCTATTCAAATAATTTAGATCAGATTTTGCTATTCGTTTTTTTTTCTCTTTATAAGATACATCGTTGTTAATAATATTTTATTATCAATTATCAAGACTGCTCTTGATTAAATTGTTCACTCCAAATAGAAATCCTTTCTATACTCGGAATAAAAGATTCAATCGGAATTCCCATCATTCCTCATCAGTTGATCGAATTTCAATGCATTTAAGAAATTTCGCACTTTTCTTATTATACTCCACGTAATTTTCTATTTAGTCTTGTTGAATGTTATCATTCTATACGCTTATGTTATCTCTATTAATTAATTCAATGAGATATAATCGTTTTGGTTTAAACAAGATGTCAGCGAAAAAGCTTCTTGGCTTAAGACCTAACGTAGCGTAAGATAAGATAAGACAGTTGGCTCAGAATAGGTGCATCTGCCTTCAATTCAATCAGAAGTGGAATGGAGGGGGGCGATAAGATTAAGGGGGGAAGAAAAAATTAAGATTAACCTATTTAATTTATTTTAATATTGTCAATAATTTATATAAGTAATCACAAAACAAATAATCTGGTGTGATGTCGCACAGGACACAACTTTCTCTTACCTTCGGTAACCGAAAGTTGTGTTCTATGCTAGTCAGACCAGATTTTTTGTGTCGACATATAGGCCTATTTAGTTCCCAACAGGACGGAACATTTTGAGTACAGAATCTGTACTCTGATGTACATCTGATGTAAAATTTATAAGTATTAGAAAATATTTATATTTTGTTACCATAACAACCATTTCTCCTATCTTTCCTATGAAATACAAGAGTAAAGTGGGTTTAAAAAGATTTCAATGGCAAAATAAGAATATACGTTTCAAAGAGCATCTAAAAAATAATTGATTTATTAATTTTAATTAAAATCGTTGGAGCGGATTTTGAGAAAATCGAAAAAAACTGAAAAAGTACATCAGTAAAGTACTAGTACTTTTTGACCGATTTTGTTTAAATGCTTATTTTCACGCCCTAGGGGGGAGCTTAACTTTAAATTTAAAATTTCAACCTCCTAACTCAATTCCTTAATCCTTTAAATTGAACACAGACAGCCTCAAAACGTGTATATCCATCTATCGACATCGAATTTTTGACATGAATCCAATACTTTCTCTCTATATATATTAAGATATTTAGACGTAAAAGAAAGTAAAAATTTGAATCATATCTTCGACAATCAAAGGTTGTTTGATGTGGCGTCACACCTGATTTTTCGTGTCTACCTACTGAATATTTAGTTACCAATAGATAGTACATAAAACTACATAAAACCCAATTGATAAAATTTATTATCAAACATAAGAAAAATGAAAGTTTGTTTATACCCGATTTTTTCGGACATTTAATGACGTAATAATGTTTTTTTTTTTTTTTCTCATTCACACTCACAATCACACACACATTCACACAGTCTTTTCGGCAACTTAGGCCATTTAAGACTTTAGACGATAACCGTTATTTATTATTATACATATTAGGGTCCAGGCATTCTTATATAAGCCATTTGGTATCCAAATGCCTTATATAAAATCATCGGACTGCCTGGGGTCCGAACCCGCGACGTTTGGAATACGAGGTTAGCACGCTAACCTCTACGCCATGCCCCGAGGGCATATTGTTTTTAACACTCCCTCCTGTGAGTGTCAACTAAGAACTGACATTTCAACTTCTAATTTTTTCTATATGAATTAAATAATAAAATTCAAGTTCACGAAGAAAACTTAAACTTAATTATTAAAAATTTAGTTTTTAACAATATTTTTGTCCTAGTTAATTAAGAAAGTAATTTTAATTAAACAAATTGAGTATAGTTCTATTCGTTTTAAGTAGAGAGCGGTTTCCTTAATGCTCCATTCGTGTTTCATTATTGAACAATGAACTTTACTTTTTTTTTTTAATGCAAAAATATGCAAATGAAATGAAATCTTCGCTAACTAGAATGCACTTTGTAGAAAAAAATATAGATAAGATCTTGCCTCTTTCTTTACTTTTCTTAAGAAAAAAAAAAAAAAATAAGCCATTCAATAAACAGTTGCTATGAATTTTGGAGCCCTTTTCTTTTGGTCCTGGATGACAACATTTGATTGCTATCTAAAGACGTCGTTGGACCCAAGGAAAAAAAAAAATAAAGAGAGAAGAATGAAAAGAAGTGAATTGAAGTTCCCACACCCTTGATAAGAAAATTACTTTCCAACTAGAAAATGGACATTCAACGAAAATTTATTTACATCCAGATGATGAAAAAAAAAAACTTTTTATATTCATATTTCATTATCTTGCACTTCTGGCACCATTAGAATTTATTATAAAATAAATTTTTTTATATAAAACTAATAAAAATAAGTTTACTTCGAATAAAATAATTAACTTTTTAAAACATATCTAAACAATTCTAAATGCTGGTTGAAAATAAAAAAAATCTGTTGAGAATAACGCACAGCCATGGGCGTAACTAGGCCTGCCCCCCCCTCCCCAGAAGGCTCGTGGCCCTCCCCCCCAGAAAGCTCCTTGCCCCAAGAAAAATTGAAAAAATATGGGGCTTTCCAGGCCCACCGGAGGCTGGTCCCATGGCCTTCCCCCCAGCGAGGATGGCTGGTCCCATGGCCCCCTCAGCCAAATTCTTTAGTTACGCCCATGGTGGTCTTCAAACAATTTTGAAAGCAAAATGAGAACAGCATCAAAAAAATAATTGATTTTTGAATTTTAAGAGAAAGTAAAAATTAATATGTCAAAATAAATTTGGAAAATCGATTTTCAGAATAATCATTTTCAGAACGTCGCGAACTCACCGTCAAGAAACCGCTCCACACACACTAGGAGAGTTGACCGGAAACGCCTTGATGGCGTACCCGCATCTATGAGGGAAGCCTCCCACGCTCCCTACTGTGCATTCTGCTTCCGGACACGCGCGTGGCTCTCCGGACCAAATCGCTCGCAGCAGTCGGCCGACACCCTTTTTTTTTTTTTGGTTTCAAGCATCCCATTGCAAAACCTACCACTCTTTGGTTTCCAGCCCTTTCGTGCTAACCAACCCCTGGTTGATGCCTGTGTGCTAGACCACTCCATCTGAGCCCTGGCGGACTCACATTCATTAGATACTCATCTTTCCCATTCTCATATTGCTTCCACATCCCATTTTATTCATCCTTTATTTATCCACCCAAAACCGGCGTGGCCATTATTTATTATATACATCAAGAAGTGTATTTTTATTTGTGTGATTAAAGTTTTTTGTTATTATTTTTGTTAAAATACGGTGTACTTCTTTTCCCCGTTTTCCTAGGAATCCACATTTGTTTGAAGGAGCGTTTCCATATACAGTCCGCTACATATATCTCTATTACCATCTTTCTAATATCTCCTTCAGGCACTAACACTATTTTTTGATCCTGTTCGAGCCCGATACTTTTTTTCCCGTCGATTTCCGACCAATTTTGAGCCATTTCCTCGAAAACGGAAAAAAGTACATCGTCAACGCGGTCGTCGTGACCACTGTGGAAGCAATCATAACGGGACTTCTTATCAACCGCCATTTTTGTTGTTTTCGTAAGCTGAGTTGCGTTTCTCTCAGTGTTACCAACGCAAAAACATAGTGTCGTTTAGTGACTTTTAGTGACTTTCAATTTTAACAGTTGGCTAACATGGCTGTCACCAATTTGACTGATGTCGCTCGCGCTTTACGAGCTGTCAGCCTCGAAATAACTCGATTAGAGAAGTATGAACTTAAAGAACATTGTGAATGCGAATTAGTAAACCAATTATCAGCTAAACAAAGGGAAATATTATATTCTCTTTCCCTAGCTATAGTTGAAATCACTGAGCCCTTAGAACTGGATGACGAACCGCAGGAGAGTGCACAAACATCGGCCCTTCTTAATCGCCTAGATAAGTTATCTATTAAACTTATGCAATCAAAATCTCCTACCGATCCTGTCAGTCCAACTTCTTGTCATCATGTTTCTCAAAATACTATTCGCCTGCCCAAATTGGATCTTCCTTCGTTCAACGGCGACGTAACGAAATGGGGTGAGTTCTCAGACTTATTCCGCTCCGCCGTCCATGGAGCCCAAATCTCTCCCCTCTCAAAAGCTAGCCTATCTCAAATCGTGTTTGAAAGGTGAGGCTCATGTCAACAGCATAATCGCCAATCTTCCTTTGGAAGATGAAAATTATGAAATCGCGCTAGATCTACTACGAGCTCGATATGAGCGCCCACGAGACATTCTCTATCAGATTGTGGATAGTCTATTAGAATACCCAGCCATGACATCGCCTTCCCCTTCTTCGCTCCGTCAACTATTAAATGTCTTTGATCAAGCACATAGCACAGTTAAAAGTGATCGGAACATTTTTACTCGGAAGATAATATTTTTATAACCAGGCTTATTTTACTCAAGTTGACAAGACCATAGCTCCAGCAATGGCTGCTGTCTCTTGAGGACGGCGATTGTTCCGCT